>JAODPA010051801.1:0-35261 GCA_025585075.1 Nepenthes mirabilis | reverse complement strand
TATTATATTATCAGTTCGTCACTTTTACGCATCTCAAATTACAACGGTCGTTTATTTTTATTTAATTTATTTGATAAGTGCAACGTCTTTTCGTTTTCTTTGGCAAGGAAAACGGCTTTTTTATTATCTCTTCCACTCTCGCTTGCTATCGTCCACCGAGGCGCGCTTCTCATCCTCCATTCTCTCTCTTAATGGACGCAGTCTACTCTCCGAGGAGCCAAGCCCTTACTCTAATTCCACGCCCGCCTTCTCTTTCGCACTCTCTTTCTCTCTCCGCAATTCAATCAACCCACGGACAATATCTCGGCTGTGGCCACAGTTTGAGACTTGCGGGACTGCGCTCTAGACGACGATGCAAGAGGTTAGGAATCCAGAAGCAAATCCCGAGGATTCGGTTAGTAGCTTCTTTGGATTTGGATTCCGAACCGATTCTGGTGATTGTGGCTATGGCTACTCTGTCAGCTGCTGCCGTCGTCTACTTAAATTACCACTCCAAGAGAAAAAAGAACGTGGATGAGGTAGTTTTTGGCATTCGTTGTTTTCTCAATCACAGTAGTGCTGAAATGATTCGCTACTTTGTAGAAGGTGTTTGCGGCTGATGAATTGGATGTTGGAAAGACATATAACTTATGTTATTGAAATTCATTGTTTTCTCCATCCATAACTAATTCTCAACCGAAACTTTAATATTTTCCTTTCTTTTAACAGCTTTTAGGTTTACTCTTTGGCTTTCACTGCTACTTATCACCCCCCCCGCCCAAAAAAAGAAGAAGAAGAAGAAACAAGGCTTTCACTGCTGCTCGACGTCATGCTCTTAGGGAATACACGACATTAACCATTTATTTCTTTAAATGAAAAATGAGCGGACAGTATATTAGATGATTTTTCCAATTTTGAGCTGCAAGGTTTGATGTTCTTATTGGTATTGATGTCTCCGATACCACTTGTTGGGGTTCGATACCCGGATTCACACACAGCCCATATCCGGCGTAGCGGAAAACCTGAACCCCAATTCGCTGTCAGCCACCAATTTAGTAGGAACAAGGAACAAAAAAAAATTGCACAACGTTTTTAACGTGAAAATTCTTCTCAAGTAGAAGAGAAAAACCACGGGACAAACTCCGAATAAGCTTCCACTATGTAAGATTGATTATAAAAATCTCCGAGATAGAGTATTCACTATACACCCGAGACAGAATAAAAAAAATAATTTTAGAGTAAGGAAACTCTCATTCGCTTTTTTCTCTCTGTTTTTTTTCTCTCATTTCTCTCATTGGCCGTGCACTCCACTCTATTTAATTTTACAAGTGTGGCGGCAAGTAGTGAACTCTAAGAGCTCCGCTTCACTCTCCGTTCTGCTGCTATCCTATTGCTCTCGCCCTTGTGTGTCTATCTATCACTTTACCTGAAACGCTGGTGTGCCCTTATAAAGACTTTGGCTCTAAATCTCCATCTGCTCACCTGACCGATCTTGTAGATGATTTGTCACGCCAACCTTATCTTTTTATGTGACTTCATCAGTTCTCGTGCTTTCTCAGACACGTATGCTCTGTAAGTCAACCTGCTTTGCTCAGACGGCATATGCCCTGCAAGTCAGCTATCAGCTCTGCAAAACTTACCCACTCTGAAAAGTCAACTGCCCTGCAAGTCAGCTATTTATTTTGCAAAACTTACCAACTTCAAAAAGTCAACTGCGCACCACTCTAGCAAAAGCACTTCGGAAATCCACTTCAGATTTCCATTCCACCAAATGCATTCCGGCATTTGCACTCCAAAAATCCATTCTGGATTTCCTCTCCGCAAATGCACTTAGGAAATCATCTCCTGGAAATCCACTTCGGATTTCCACTCCTTCATTTGCACTCCGGATTTTCTCTCCAACAAATGTACTTCAGCATTTGCATTTTGAAAATCTACTCTGAATTTTCTTTTCGGCAAATTCTACTCTGGAATTTGCCACTCCAGAAATCTACTGCGGATTTTTTCTTCGGCAAATTCCACTCCAGAATTTGCCACACCGGAAATCCACTCCGGATTTTCTACTCCGATAAATTCCACTCCGAAATTTGCCACTTCAGAAAATGGTCATATCTGAAATTTGCCTTCTTCGGCAAATAGTCTTCCTGGTCATTACTGCAGTCAGTTTGCAGCACTTCGAATTTTGGTGATTTGTCCATTTGTTGAGCTATCTACAAGTGAGTGACCAAACCCAACAAACTTCTTCTCACGACCTTGTGGGGGAATCTTCGCCTTTTCCTGGCGACCATCATCTCCTGCCTTTTGGCAGCTTTCCCTTAACTAGCATCTTGGTGTCAACCTCCTCAAGCCTGAGTGATACCTTCTTCCACCCCACTGAACCCGGAGTTGTCCCACTCTCTTTCAACTCCTCCTCCGCGGTCGTATCATTCTTCCTTACACTACATTTTGCCACCTCCTCCTGCCACCTTGACCTATGCCCCTGTTGGTTACCTTGGTATCTTCCTTGGCTTCATTAAGTATCGACTTGATTTCCTGTTTCACTTTGCTATAATTGAGGCACCTTTGGTGAGTTTCCACTGACTGTTTCCAAATGCCGTTCTGAAGCCTTTTTCATCAAGCTTCTCGGTTGAAATCACATTCAATCTCAAATTTGGGGCATGTTGCACATCCTTCAACACGAGCTTGTTCTCGTTGTTTGTTCTCAAGTAAACATCTCTTATGTCAACAATCATTGATGAGCCATCGTTACTCATCTTCAATACCCCGTGGTTTATGGGCATATAATTTATGAAGTGGGACTTTCTCGGTGTCACATGGTGTGAGGCACCACTGCCCATCACCCAACTTGCCTCTTGGCTCAGTAGCTTCTGTGCTTCCCCTGCGTGGTCAACCAGGAGATCTCCGCAGAAAGTGACAGTGTCTCGATCATCATTATGATTCCGTCTCTCCTAACGATCACCTTTGCCCTCCTTCTCCTACTTTCTCTGCGGGCAGTCTTGCTTCATGTGGCCTTTTTTGCCACAACGGAAGCATCTATTCTCTTGAAACTTGAACCGACTATTGGTCCTCTCTGATTTGCCTCCTCGGTCCCTCGATCTCCCTCGTCCTCGACCGCCAGTCGCCACAAGCAGACTTGGCTCTCTTGAGATCTCACCGCTTTCCCTCCGTTTTGACTCGTTCATAAATAGGGAAGCTATGACCTCATTCAGGCTGAGCGTGCCCCTCCCGAACAGCAACATCGTGACAATGTGATCGTATGACGTCGGCAATGACACTAGCAACACCAACGCTTTGTCTTCTTCCTTGATCTTTTCATCAAGGGTTGACATCTGTGTTACAATCCGGTTGGACTCATCCAAGTACTTCTCAAAGCTCGCTCCTGCCGATAGATGCAGATTATAGAACTGCTTCTTCATTTGTAGCTTAATTATCAAGGACTTGGACTTATACTTGTACTGGCTCTTAAGCTTCCCCCAGACCTCCGCTGGGTTTGACAAACCAATGACCTCCTGAAGAGTATTGTTCACAAGACACAATTTGATCGCGTAATTAGCAAGATCATTCCTGCCTTGCCACTCATCTTTTATCATGTTCTCTGGCTTGTCTTCCTTCCTCTGAAGTGTTTTTACCGTTTTTTCCCGGGTCAAAGTATTTCTCACCCTTTCTTGTTAAAGGATGAAATTATTTTGTCCATTAAATTACTCTACACTAAATAGTACACTCATTGATGACGACGCCATCAAATCCAAGGTTTACAATCTCGCTCTGATACCACTTGTTGGTATCATTGTCTCTGATACCACTTGTTGGGGTCGATATCCTGATTCAAATACAACCCAAATCCGGTGCAGTAAAAAATCCGAACCCCTAGTTCGCCGTCAGCTATCAAGTTAGTAGGAATAAGGAACAAAAAAAATTACACAACTTTTTAACGTGGAAAAATCCTTCTCAAGTTGAAGGAAAAAACCACGAGACAAACTCCGAATAAACTTTCATTATGTAAAATTGGTTACAAAAACCTCTAAGATAGAGTATCCTCTATACACCGAAACAGAATAAGAAAAACAACTCCAAAGTAAGAAAACTCTCATTCGTTCTTATCTCTCTGTTTTTCATTTCTCATTTCTCTCACTAGTAGTGTACTCCATTTTCTTTAATTTTACAAGTGTGGCGGCAAGTAGTGAACACCAAGAGCTCTATTTCACTCTTTGTTCTGCTGCTGTTATTTTGCCGCTCTCTCCCTTGTGTGCCTATCTGGCACTTTGCCTGAAGCGCTGGTGTGCCCTTATAAAGACTTTGGTTTCAAATCTCTATCTGCTTACCTAGCCGATCTTGCAGATGATTTATCATGCCAACCTTATCTTTTTTTGCTACTTCACCAGTTTTCGCGCTTCTCTAAACATGCGTGCTCTGTAGGTCAACCTACTTTACTCGGACGGTGTATGCCGTGTAGGTTAGCTACCTGTTCTGCAAAACTTACCTACTCTGAAAATTTAACTTCTCTGCAAGTCAGTTACCTACTCTGCAAAACTTACTAACTCCAGAAAGTCAACTGTGCACCACTCTGGCAAAAGCAACACTTCTGCAAAAGCACACCGGAAATCCACTCTGAATTTCCATTCCGCCAAATGTACTCTGGCATTTGCACTTCGGAAATCCACTCCGGATTTCCTCTCTGCAAATGCACTTTAGAAATCCTCTTCTGGAAATCCACTCCTGAGTTTGCACTCCGGATTTTCTCTCCAGCAAATGCTACTCCGGATTTCCTCTCCGGCAAATTCCACTCCGGAATTTGCCACTCTGGAAATCCACTCCGGAAATGCACTTCGACTCCAGAATTTGCCACTCCGGAAATCCACTCTGGAAATGCACTCCAAATTCCCACTCCGGCAAATTCTCCACTCCAAAAATCCATTCTGGATTTCCTACTCTGGGAAATTCCACTCCGGAATTTGCCACATCGAAAAATGGTCATCTCTGAGATTTGCTCTCTCCGACAAATGGTCTTTTTGGTCATTATTGCAACCAATTTACAGCATTTTGAATTTTGATAATTTGTCCGTTTGTTGAGCCACTCATATGGAAATGACCAAACCCAACAGTTCTTTGGGTGATTTTGGAGTCATTTTAATTAAGTAATTTTTCTTGTTTAAATCACTTGAAGAAGCAAGATTTCCAGATTGGAAAATTTGACCTCTGATCACATGTTACTCACTTTTTATTGACTTAACACTGGATTTATGTATCACCCCATCCTCCCAAATTCTGTCCTGGGATATCTGGCAAAACAAACACACACTCTCTCTCATATACATGAATACATACATATATACATATGTATGTTTGTATGTTTAGTTGCCTAGAGGTATTGCTTTTTATGCCATTCCGTATTTTATAAAGATAGATTTGGAAAAGAGTAATGTCTGGATTTTTTTTTTTTTTTTGATAAGATATGTATGATTTAATTAATGGAAAAACCGATAAAACTGGAAGGGATGGCGAAAGTTGTATTTGAGAAAGTAAATTAATGTGTTTCTCAGTCTTATGTTTTTCTCTGAAGTTGTAGAGCTTTGTAGAGGCTTGATATTGTCTTTTGGGTACGGCATAGGACAACAAAGTCACAATTTTAGCAGTGTCTCTTGGAAAATCTTTATCATATGGCACATGAGCTTGGTCTAATAGATTTCTTTATGCCATAGTGTGACTTTTTGATCCTTGCAATGATTCCTAGGTTGATATGCTCCCATCAGGTGGGTATGCTGAAGAAGGCAGAGTTACTAGTAAACATGGTTTCGACAGTCTTAGTTTGGGTATTGAAGCTCTTCACATGCAACACATGATACCATGCAAACACTCACTGCCAGAAGTAGAAGGAAGTAGACCCATGGATGTTGAAGTCGTTCAGCTGCTATTGCATGAAACTACTTCAATGCATGAAGATAGTGCCTATGTTGAAACACTGGATTTGCCCAATTCCTCTCTTCATGATCAAAATGCTAGTGAGTCCCCATTTTATAAGAAGGGTGAAGATGTTCTCTTACCTATTCAAGAGATGGTTCTTGAATCAGGAGCAGTGTCTGAATCTCAATCTGGAAGTTGTCATAAGGAGACTGAATTAGCTGTCATGTTTCCTTTTCATAAAGATGAGATCAATGGTGCTTCTTTAGTGTCTGTCAATGATGCAATTAAGGAAGCTAATAATGATGAAACAGTAAAGCATGATCACGGTGAACTTCAGAATACAAGCAATAATATTTATGCAAGTGAATCTGACAGAAAAGAGCTTTACTTGTACTATGAGGCTAATTTGTCTCCAAGAGAACACCTAAAAGTTTTGCACGAAGAAATAGAAGTATCTTATCAAGACATTCATTTGGATAACCATTACTTTTCTATGCCTGTGAGGAGCAATGTGCCAGAAATGTTACAAGCGAATCATTTTCCTGCAACAGGTTATTCCAGACTAATTTACATAAAATATTTTTCTTTTCATCCTAGAGTAGTCTGCCATCAACTTACCTCTTGTATCAATCTGCTCCATTGACTTTCAGTTTAGGATTTTGTTAATTCAGGGTATATTAAAGGACACAGACCTCTTCCACACTACAAAGGAGGCACTTCTCATGAGAGGAAAAAATCAGGCAGAGGCAGAGGAAGTACAGGGGGCAAGGAAAAGGGCCTTCCAATTCAGGATGAACGTAAAAAATTGACTGTTAGCACTCATCAATATGGGATGTGTGCCAATGGAAAAAGTAATCCTTCTGGACGTTTTAGTTCTTATAATCGTTTGTTGAGATTTGGCAGGTATCTTTATCATTTTTTTTTTCTAGTTTTATCATTTATGGTTCTTCCTGTGTCTGTGTGTGTGTGGTGCATGTGGGCCTCTTTTGGAAACTCATTAATCACGTATTATTAGGTTAACTGAGTGCATAGAATTGCTTGAAGGAATGAATAGAGAAGGTATATTGGATATGAATAAGGTAAAGTTGCTCCCGTTGGCTGTAATTTGTTGGCTGTAATTTGTTGTTGTCACGGGTTATGCTTATTTTGGAGTAATCGAGTTTCAGGTTTACCATGCTAAATTCTTGGATATCTGCCGAAGTCAAAAGGCTGTTGAAGTAGCCTTTCGCTTTGTTAAGCTGATTCCAAATCCGACCCTGAGTACATTCAATATGCTTATGTCAGTCTGTGCAAGCGCTCAAGATTCAGAGGGTAAATTTATGCAGCACTTACTCCTTTTTTGAGACTACTAATGGATGTATTTTAAGAATTATTTAGCATTTATTTAAAAAGAAAAAGAATTCTATAATTCCTTGTGTTCGTGTCATGTGCATAGGAGCTTTTCAGGTTCAGCAGCTAGCCCAAGAGGCTGGATTTAAAGCTGATTGTAAACTCTATACTACACTGATATCTACTTGCGCTAAAAGTGGGAAAGTTGATTCCATGTTTGAAGTATGTTTGTTTCCTTACATGCTCTTCATATTATATGTGATGATTGCTTCACATTTTACTTAATTTATCTTTTTCATTTTCAAGTTGGTCCTTTTACCATATGATCTCATATTTTTCTCTAGGACAACCTTGTTTCGTCCTTGTAAGTCAACTGATGACTGCTTCATTTATAATTGAAAAAATCACTTTATCACCCTTGTAGTTATAGTGAAAGCAGTGCAGCTAGGTAGGTTTAAGAAATCTTTTTTGTTATTACCCACCATCATTTGTTTTTCTTGTTTCATCTTTAAGTTGACTATGATTTACTTAAACGTGTTCACCTAGGTCTTTAATGAAATGCTAAATTCTGGAGTAGAACCAACCGTCCATACATATGGAGCACTTATTGATGGCTGTGCCAGAGCTGGCCAAGTTTCTAAAGCTTTTGGTGCATACGGAATATTAAGATCTAAGGTATGTGGTAGTATTAATTTGTCATTTTATGCTTCCTGGTTTTACTCATGGTTGTGGTAGTTGTTGTGGACATAGAAGAAAGTGCAGCCAGACCGAGTAGTATTCAATGCACTTATCACTGCATGTGGTCTGTCTGGAGTGGTGGACCGTGCTTTTGATGTAATGGCAGAAATGAGAGCTGAGTCACATCCTATTGACCCTGATCATGTTACAGTTGGGGCTTTAATGAAAGCTTGCACAAATGCTGGCCAGGTGAGCATACTCATACTGGTTTTCATTCTGAAATTGAAAGACCTTTTCTTTTTCCCCTCTCCTTTTCCTGTCTCTGGCTATTCTTTGTAATGTTTAATCTAGTCTATGATACGTTCTAGGTTGATCGAGTTAAAGAAGTGTATAAGATGATTCATCAGTATAATATCAAAGGCACTCCAGAGGTTTACACCATCGCTGTTAATAGCTGCAGCCAGACTGGTGATTGGGAATTTGCATGCAGTATTTATGATGACATGAAAAATAATGGTGTAGTCCCTGATGAGGTATTTATGCAGAGATCAACTTCATAAGATTACATTATTGTCTTTTGTCCTTTTGAAGTGTCATTCTTTAGCACTGGCTTGGCATAATGAGCATTCTAGTTATCCGAGAAAGTAAAGATTTTGAACTTTCAAGTTGGTTTGATTTGCCTGAGTGCTTCAAGTTCACATTCTTTTGGGCTTCCTGTTGTTTGAAGAGGCATAGCTCGCATATTGTGTTATATAATAGAAATAATGCTATCAAAAAGTGAGGAGTGAACAGGGAACCCTCTATTAATGTTGCAGTCCTCATGCCCTAGGATAGTATAAGTGTTAGAGTGCCTGTTCTTTCATAAGAAAGACTGAGGTTCAACTTTCTTTGGGCTATGTTTATTAGTTTCCCTACTAATCCAAACAATTTTGCTGCCCTTCTTAGACTAGTTTTATAATAACTTCTATGAAATTGAAGCATCAGGCTTCCTTGAGAAGACTAATGGTGAATCCCAAAATTGAGCTAACTGTAGGCTTTGGAAATCTTGGTACTTCTTGTTTCATTGGCTTTAGAAATCTGAATACAAAAACAAGTTTTATTTTGTACTAGTAAGTATTTATCTCAAACAGTTTAGTAGTACAAACTTTGAGTACTACAAAAATTACCATTTTGTGTATTTTCTGCTTATCTTTGATGTTTGTTTGAATATCCCCCGAGGTGCCCTTTATTACTGACAAACCTGTTGCTATATTGTTAATTTTATCACTCTTTATCTAGTAATGTGGATACAGATATCTTAAGTATCTAATCATCGTCTCTAAAATAGGAATGCACCTAGGCATTGTTCATTTCATAGGCAGTTCTTTTTTGGAGAGATAATTGTCATTGTATGTCAAAAATAAAGTCCAGTGCATGAGACTTTTGTGCTGTAGGGTCTAGGCAGGGAAGATTTACATAGTCTAATCCCTACATTGCAAAGATACTATAATCATGATTTGAACTTTGATGTCATGATTGTGCAACTTTTCCATGAATTAGAGTTCACCATCTATTGTCTGGTCATATTGATCAAAAGAAAGAAACCACCATCTCATTCTTGTGTGCTTCTATTTACACTGATAGGATAATAAGATAAACATGGCTCCTAGAGCCTTGGGACTTTGTCAAACGGTTTATTTTTGGAGCACTTTATTGATAGCTGCACGAATTTAATACATTTTAGAGATGTAAATGATGCTTCCAGTCCAGTACTAAACTTTAATCGATGAAGTTCTGGAGTTATGTAGGTCTATGAGAAATTTTCTCCAAATAATCAATATGACAAGCGATCTTCTCTCACATTGTCTCATATCTTAGAGATTCTAAAACAGTGTTATTTTGTCAATAAGGAATCTTGAGTTCTTCCCCCTATCCTGGAAAGTCAGCTGCAAGCTAGATTTTGTGGATTTTGAATGACAGAGGAGTAATCTTTCCTACTCAAGTGGTCATTTCCATATGTTACGGGAAGACACATTTGTTCTCAGAACATAAGATATTTTATTGCTAGTGAATTTACTGTCTAGGTGTTGAGTATCTGTGTATCACTTTATATCTTCTACAATGTTTAGATGATGTGATGAATTATTTGTGCTGGAAGACTTTGCTTGAATATATAGGAAATTATTGTTCATACTTCAAATGTTCTTTTATTGACTTTCCCTCAAAATTTAAGGTTGTTGATGGTAGTATGCTGTAGGTAGTTGGTTTGCTGCTTTGTCTATGTACTGGTTGTTAAGGTATTGCCTTGGCTCCTCTTTAAGAATGCAGCTAATATCTATTTACAGCTCATGTAACCATCACTGGTTACATGTCTACCACTGTTCACGGCCAGATGTGTATTGATTGCCAATGGATTTTCCAACTGCATTTATTGTGTGATGAATTCCTTATATGGCTTCTGTGTCATTGCTTACTTGATCTTCTTTATTTCTACGCAGATATTTTTCAGTGCATTGATCGATGTTGCAGGGCATGCTGGATATTTGGATGCTGCTTTTGAAGTCATGCAAGATGCTAGAATTCAACGATTTAATTTGGGAATGATGTTGTACAGCTCATTGATGGGTGCTTGCAGCAATGTATGCCTACATAATAGTCTTGTAGTGGTGGTCTTTATGCTGGTTCAGTTGGCATTTTTAGTGCATTTGAGGTTCCAAATAGTGTGTAAATATGCCTATTATCATCTCTGTTGGAGATATGATCCTTTCATGGGGATATATAGATTCACTAGGAGTTTAAATCCTGTTAGGTAGCAAGTTGACCTTGCTTTTACCCTTTTAAGTTTTTAGTGTCCCTTGATTGAAATGACTGGAGTTGTCATTATATTGGTCAAACTTGACTTGTTAATTTGATGAGTTTAATTAAGATTGACTCTTTATTTGATAACATCATTACCAAGCTTGAACTGAGCTTGATGAGTTTAAATCCTGTTAGGTAGCAAGTTGACCTTGCTTTTACCCTTTTAAGTTTTTAGTGTCCCTGAATTGAAATGACTGGAGTTGTGTATTATATTGGTCAAACCTGGCTTGTTAATTTGATGAGTTTAATTAAGATTGACTCTTTATTTGGTAACATCATTACCAAGCTTGAACTGAGCTTGATGAGTTCCTAATCAAAGTATGGCTAATCAAATTTGAGTTGCCTGGCATATTATAAAAGAATTTACTGTTTATATTGCTCAGGCTTGGCTCTTGAGTTCAACATATGCATGACCTTGACTTGAAAACATCCATGTGATCTGCAATTTTCGTTATCGATAAGTTCTTCTATCATGTTCTCCTAGTTCTAATTACGACTCTAAAGAGTTACACTTGCTTCAGAAACTATTGGTCAATTATTTATAAAATTACCAAATTAATCAATCCCTTTTCAGACCAAAAATTGGCAGAAGGCATTGCAGCTTTATGAGGATATCAAAGCTAGAAATTTGAGTCCAACAGTTGAAACTATGAATGCATTGATCACAGCATTGAGTAAGTTCTTCTGTAGCTTCATGTTTATTTCAGCATTCACTACTTTTTAAAAGTGAATAGGAGCAGATAGAATAGTATTCCTTCAATCAGTACTGTTTTTTGGTAATCTAGCCTCAAAGATCTTAGAATTGAATACAGGTAGTTTGAATTTTATGTTCATTAAGGTGATATGCATTTTCGGTGTTTATCCTACATTTTGTTTTCCTTCAGTTGTTAGCTACCAAATACATATGGCTATAACTTGCCTTCCTAGATGTCTCCCCTAAATCCGATGAAAGAAGTTGTGTGGCATAAATTTCCAGTTTAACTATCAAAAAAATGGTTTGACTATATGGATATTATGGCTAGCTATAGTAATCACTGTCTTGATGGCAAAATCATTTGTCCAATGAATAATTGCCTGGTAGGCGCAACCCCACCCTTTACCTTTTTTTAAAAGAAGGGATGATTTAGTAGAAGAAGGGTATGTGTAGTTTTTTAACTATTGCTTATTCTAGTTCAATTTCAAACTTTTGGCTGCATTTATTATCTGTATATACAAAAGAACTACTTGCTCACCAAAGAGGGAAATGAGTTTTGTGAAATATTGTCACAGTTAATAGAATTTTTTTTAATCAACAAGAAAAGCAAACATTTGTTAAAAAAGAAATTATAACCTCATCCAGTAAAGCTTGCACCAAAAAAATGCAGCCCAAACTTAAAACAAGCCAAATACTTTCATTATGAAAAACAAAACTAATTCTTCCGGCAATTCATATTCCATTCAAGCTTCTCCATCCCCGCTCCCACTTTTTTACTGTTGATTTTCGTGACTAGAAGCCTTGATCTTCTCCAACCACCTGCCTTTGGTCCTTCAAGAAGCTTTATTCTTTTCTTCATTTCTAACCAAAAAGCAAGTCCAAAAAATTGAGAAATCCCATATTTCATGCAAGGAATAGCATTCCTGGATTAGGGTACTGATGAATGTATTTTATTGATTAGTTCATAATCGAAAATACATGTTATTGTGCTTAACTTTGTTTAACATAGTAGTAGATATAAAACAATACTCAACAATGTAGTGAACTATCTTTTTTTCTTTTTTTCGGGTGGGGGGTTGGGGAGGGGAGGGTAAAAAATGCCTCTGATTCCCCCACAACTGCAGTCTGTTGCACAAAAGTCATGTTTCTCAATATTTTCTTTGATTTTGTACAGGCCTGGGTATTTTGGAGGTTTTTCTTGTTGTGCTAGAGCCATGTCGTGTCCTTGAAAGATATGGTTCAATTGTTAAAACGTTTCTAATTGTCATAGATACTGATGTTCAGATATAGTAAATGACTCAAATATATGTATGTGGTTGCTTTGCTTTGCTTTCTTAGTGACACTACATGAAAAATAGAACGGGAATAAGACTTTTGTTGGTAATTGCACCACAGGTGATGGTGAGCAATTGGAGAAGGCTGTGGAAGCTCTGTTAGAAATGAAGAAAATGGGCTTGCGACCAAACCTTATCACATATTCCGTTCTTTTTGTCGCAACAGAAAAGTAATGACTCCTCTCTTTTGTATTTGAGTCATATGGAAATCATGAGGTGAATTGTGCTCTTGGCAATATTGACAAAACTTTTCGTCACGAGCATTTAATTTTGCTATCAAATCCATTGTGCTCTTCACTCTCCCAAACCTTGTTCCTTCGCAAAAAAGAAAAGTTACTAAACCTTTACTTTTTTACAGGAAAGATGATTTAGAAGTTGGCCTTATGCTCCTTTCTCAAGCAAAAACAGATGGTGTTCCCTTGAACCTAGTTATGTGTAAATGCCTTATAGGTAATTCAGAGGTTCTGCATAATTAGCTTTCATCTCTATATTTCATTGGTCGACCAAGAATGTTATTGTCTTCCTAAGGAAGTTACTGAATTAATGAGCATACTGTCATTCTTCTCATTTGACATTTGACCTTTATTAGAGTCTGACTGAATATTAGCTTCAAGAATTTGTAAACTGGTTTGAGCTACTATCTTATAAGTGGTAGAATATACGGAATATTTAAAACCTTTTCTAAGATATCCTAGCATTCTTTTTGATAAGGTTTTCATTTCAATTAACATTTGGGAATGATTTCATTCTTATAGAATTGTTCAAGCGTCTCAGCAGCAATTACACATTCTTATTTATTGCTGCAGAGGCTACCCAACTTGCAACATTTTAGTATCATCAGCAACTTTTATTCAGGCAATTGATCTGTAGTTGAAAAAATTAAAAGGGAGATATTTTACTTTATTGCATATTTGAAAAATGCACCATGAAAATATGTGATTAAATCATAGTTCCACATAGAGATTGTCTTTATCCTCACAAATGCCGAGTTGTTTGAGCTTCTCTCATCTAAGGATTAAGAGGACAGGAAGTATGTTTTAATTAAGTGTACTAACTACTAAGTATGTCCTGCCCTTTATATTTTCAGCTCTTTTATTTAGGAGTGTCCAATGTGTTTTGTAAAAATCTATTAAAGTGTAGATTCTCATCTTGGGAATCGTTTATTAGCAAGAGAAAGAAGTGCGCCGGAGGAAAATCTTTTTAGCTAGTATGTGGTCCATATGGAAGGAATGAAAGGGCATTTATAAATAATTTCTCCTTCGATTCAGTCAATCGGGTGTTAATTGTATATTATATTTTCTTGAATGTGTCTCATACTCTCATTTTTTTGCTGCAACCGTATTAACTTATTTTTTATTTAAAAAATAATTAATTTTTGAAACCATCTTTAATCATTTAGATATAAGTTACTTCTCATTATTATTACGGAATTTTTGAATCTGGCTCTTTGACAAAGGAGAAGATTGAACCTTTCTACTCTAACATGTTACCTATAGCATAACAACTTGCATTTTTGGTTATGCTCTTATATGGAAATTAATTAGTTTTTAATCCATAAGCATAATGACAAATTTGGTTTCTTCATACTAGCATGCCATTTTAATTTGCTTCATATCTCATGCTTTTTCAAGTATTTTGACTTGAATGGTATAGTTTTCAATGGTAGCCCTTGATTTTGGCTTTTTTTGGAAACCCCTAACTTTGATATCTTGGAAGGAATGTGCTCTCGGAGATATGTTGAAGCTGCCACACTTGGCGAGCCTATTATATCCTTAGAGTCCGGACATCCGCAAATCAATAGTAAATGGTATTCTATTCTTCTTGATAGACAATCAAATTTTCGTATGTAATTCATTCTGAAAGTATTCAAAAAATAATTTTTTTTGGGTTTGCTGTATCCTATATTGATACTATTGCCCAATATAACTGGCACCAATATGGTAGTGAATAATATCAATATTGATATAATCCATGAGTGCAACTATAAAGTATAAATTAACAAATGGACACATTGTAGAAAATTAAAGTAGTATTGGAAAGACGAGAGAAGGATATTTAAATTTCTTGGATACCTAATGAGCTTGAGGAGGTATCAGTGGTAAAAAGTTTGGTTAATGTTAGTCTGTCACAGGTAATGGGAAGAGGAGAGGGAGCTTAGTAAAACATGGAGTGAGGTAATAAAAACGGATTTGAAATTGCTTATTTCTAAGAGGGCCCTGTCTTTAAAAATTTTCCTGCAGGACATCACTGGCCTTAATGATCTATCGTGAAACAATTGGAGCTGGTGTGATCCCTTCTATTGAGGTGTTTTCACTAGTTTTGGGATGCTTGAAGCTCCCTCAAGATGCATCCTTAAAGAAGAGGCTTATTGAGATTCTGGGAGTTTATAATGAAGCATCAAGACATTCTAACCTTGTTTCCTTGATAGATGGTTTTGGAGAATATGACTCTCGTGCTCTTTCATTGCTTGAGGTCAGTTTGCAATTGCACACACTGATCTGCACGAACATGCCCACACATCGTAATCTATGCTATGGTTACTGCCTTTTTTATGGATGCTGTTCCTTTGCTCTGGAGTTACACATTGTGGTTGCTGCATAATGCACGGTGTGTCAATTGCTTGAATACATACAAGTCTTAAAGTACACTATTTAGCACAAGGCTACTTATATAAGAAGATTTGAGTATGTCTGTGAACGTGAAGGAGTTTGCTTCTAGTTGTTATGTTTCTATGTTCACCTTTTGGGTGGTATGCTATCATAGTTTCACATTTGACTTCCCCAAACCAAGTTGCGTGCTCTAAGTCATCTCTTTAATATTTAACATCTTGTTAATAATCACAGAATCATCAAAGCGTTAAACCAGTACGTAGGCTTTAAAATGAATCCTCTTTTGCAATTGACTTGATCTGTTGACATGTTCTTTGAATGATGAAGAGAAGTTGAATATTTTTTTACTGAAGTTTTTCATAGCCATACTTTTCTTTTTGTTAGTCTTTATTTTCAGTCCAATTCCCCATCACTAGGGCATTATCTCTAGTGTGCATTTCAAGTGCTTGAATGCTCTTATACCCCCAGCTCTCACTTTGTTTTGTTAGTGTTAGTTTGGGTAACTACGGACATGTTAATTTCTTATTTTATTTTTTAAATAACACCCGTCATCCATCTATATACTCTCAT
This sequence comes from Nepenthes mirabilis, assembly GCA_025585075.1. NCBI lineage: Eukaryota > Viridiplantae > Streptophyta > Magnoliopsida > Caryophyllales > Nepenthaceae > Nepenthes > Nepenthes mirabilis. The sequence goes on along the minus strand of JAODPA010051801.1, from coordinate 19,329 downwards.
TTCAGCTGTACCTCTCCGATATGCTGTTTCTTAATGCCTGTTATCTAGTACATGTACACAAATCATTTCCAATTAAAGCTGCAGTATAATAACTTCCATCTAATTCCAGTGGTGTTTGATTATCAAAGGACATTCTAGATGCAGTTTTCTACTTTAGCCTGCCTTAACTTTTGTATGGGGGTGTGTGTTACATCTTCATTTTCACCTGTTATGAATTATAATCTAAGGCAAATAATCTAACTTTTAAATTTCTCTTGGACTGGTAAATCTCACTTTTTGTTACAATTTCTTAACTAAGGAATGCTATGGGTGCGCAAACATAAATACAATTACACAAGTTGTAGCCTTGTTATCTCAAATGCTATTGATCTTGCTAGAACTAATAAAATAAATAGGTAAATATAAGAAATTTTAGATGAAAATCCACTTTAATGGCTGTTGATAGAGGGATGAAAGTAAGTGACTGATTTTCTGGCATTGGTTATGCATTTCAGGAGGCTGCTTCTCTCGGTGTTGTACCATGTGTATCCTTTAAAGACAACCCTATTATCATTAATGCAAGAAATTTGTACACTCGCACAGCTGAGGTGAGCTTGTTTCTCAAACACCATGGGTGATTTTAATATTAGGATAATTTCTTCTAAAGTTAACTGGATTGTACACTCTCCTATGGTAATCAAAGCCCTTGATAAATCTGAAACATGTTCAAGAAATTTTCCGTATATTTTGTGTGTGAGGGAACTCACTTATCAAGTACTAAAATATCTGATTTATAATTAGAATCTTAACTCATTTTTACTAGATTCTACTTATAGGCTGATGGAAGTGGTATTGTGCAAAGTTTTAAAACTTGACCTCTCTTGGCGTGGTTGGAATTAGTTCAAGTGATGAAGTCCTTGCTAAGAAGGACTAAGGTTCAAACCTCCTTGGGCTGTGTATGTGAGCTTTCCTTGAACCAAACCAAACTAAGCCTTTTCCCATTAAGTGGTGTTGGCTGATGTGAACTCTAGGGATTTGCTATTTCCTCAACCTTATGCCATATCCTTTGCCGAGTCCTCAATTTCGCTCTATAGAACACTGTTTCCTCGGCTAACTCCAAGTGTACTAGATCATGCTTGATGGTTTTCTTCAAACTTATCTTCACGGAGTCTTGTGAATTTCCTTGCTGATGATAGAATTTTTTAGGGGGTTTTATAATAGGGCTGACTTTGAAGGAGGTTATATTGATGGATGTTTGGCATGATCTGTTCCCCTATTTAGAACTAATGTCAAATCTTTGTTCTGTTCGTGTATCAGATATATTACATCAGAGAATACAGAAGATTTCCCCTTGTTCCATCTGTTAATAAGCACTTCACAACATTTACTGATTGCAGACTCACTTTATTGCTATAATAAAACTCCACAGGTGTACCTCTTAACAGTTTTTAAAGGACTCAAGCATCGGCTTGCTGCTGGTATGATTATGCATGGTTGTTCACATTCTTTAGTTAAATTTAATTTATAATTTCATTTTCTCAGTTGATTGAATTTGAATGTTAACTTAAAGGTAAGATGGAATTTAGAGTTCATCTGTAGAGTGTAAGATAAAGCAGATGGCCGTTTGTATGCTGTAAGACAGGCCAATATACCTGGAGGCCTTTGAATAGTGTTTGCTATCAAATCAACATTACTTTTGTCTTGGCAGTTCAGAGACACTCCCCCCTTCTTTTTTTCCCCGAAAGTTCCACCATTTCACAAGTATTGCATAATTCATTTGGACACTTGTTTCATCATATTGTCATTTTTCTGTGACACCATTCTTTCTTGTTTAGGTGGTGTAATTCTGTCTTGGGATGACTTGACTTTGTAGGTTTTTGAGTGATTCTCTGGTTTGGTTATTGTATGGTCTTGCTGGAACAATTGTTAAGCTTGGTTTTTTTCTTGTTCCACTGTTCTTGTTTGGCCATTCGAGTCAGGGTGACCATTAATTGACCTTGGGGTTCGTTAGGATAAAATTATAAATTCAAATTATAGCCTTTCCGATTCTTGTGATTAGGAAGGTTTTGACAATGTCAGTGGCTGGAAAGATGCTTTTGCTAATAGAATTGCTAGTGTTAATGTTATTTCTGGCTTCTCTCTCACGTATGGTCCAGACATTTCTTTGTTTAGGATTTTTTATAGGGCGGCTGGTAGGATGGAGAAGTGTGGAATCTCCATTGATCTAGTTGAGTGAGGTGGGACATGATTATTGCATAAATTCACTTACGACTACATTCCCTTTGGCAAAAAAGGTTAAGAAGGAAAAAAAAAGAGGGAGAAGACAGAGTGCCTCCAGCAGAAAAGTAGATACTTAGTAAAGAGCTAGAGTTTATTGAGGGTGTGGATTGTGGAAATTTCCAGGAATGGGTAATGGCAAATGGCAACCATATTGGTTATGGAGTATGTGAAATGCTTCATAATTGCACAGTGTAATCTGTTAATTAATTGCTATCCTAGCATTTTTTATTGTCTTCCTAAAAAAATTGTGCAGGTGCGAAGTTGCCCAATATAACCATTTTACTGCCTGTAGATACAGCACAAATATTGTCTCCTAAAGGAGAAAGAAAGATCAACATTGCAGGAAGGTGAGAGGTGGTTCCATACAATTCTGATGCAATAAATAAGAGAATTTCATTCTTAATGTTTGCCTTTTTATATGTTGCCAAATGAATGGTTTGGGATACTTACAGTTAGTTAAAGTTTGAATCTTTGAAGTTTACACACAAACCATATCCTAGTTTGGTTTACTACCTCTGCGCTGCAGGGACATGGCTGCCCATTGTCCTTATAGAATCAAATTTTCATTGATAACTACATTTGAATGTATGTGGTTTTGAACTCAAATGCAACAATTCTTTTAATGAAAGTCACTGGAATATGCCTTTTGTTTATCAGGATTAGTCAAGCAGTTGGAGCATTGTTGCGGAGGCTTGGGCTTCATTATCATGGTAATGAATCACATGGCAAGATCAGAATCAGCGGACTGGCTGTCACAAGATGGTTTCAGCGAAAGCTCGTTCCTCACTTTGGTGGAAAACAAACAGAGTTGGGTTTGTCTCAATCACGATTAGGAAAAGGAATCACTCATCAGCAACGGAATATTCGGATGGAAAATCTATCTTTGGACTGAGGGAATGAGTACCTGAGGAGGAAATAAGTCAGAACTCATGAGACCAGCAGACATCTCTGTATCTGACCAGAAATTGGCACACTATTTTTCTTTGTAAAAATGTTAGAAGATCCTTTTCTCTCTATATCTGCAATGATAAGGACAGAAATAAATCAATCATTCTATTTTTTTCTATTCATTAGTGCCATTAATGAGGGCTTTGCTCCTTCAGCTGTGATCCATGTTTATATATGCTACGAAATGTATCAGCTGCTAGATTGTTGCACAAAGTATAATTGTAGTCTGAATCTGAATCAATTTGTGAATATTGAGAATCATCTTGCTCAAATACATGGGAGAAAAATATTCAAGCTGGTTACATTGTCATCATACTGGAGTTCTGAGGAACCTAGATTAGGAGTTTAAAAAAGGAAGCTCCTGTCAGAAATATGGATGCTTGCTCTTTTGTCATGCGCCCAAGGAGTTTGATTGACAAGTGAGATTGATGAATGCTTTTTCTTAGCATGGAATTATGAGGCCCCCCATGGGGTGATTAAAACCAAACTCTTGTTCAGCAGTGTTAAACAAGTTTTGGATTGAAGGATGGCTCCAGTAAGATAATGCCACCGCATCTCTCCTTTTCTGCATCTCCATGTAACTGCAACATTTTTGGAACTCCTAGCTGACTTTTTGGAAGGGAAGAGTGTAATTTGATAATTTGCTTGTGTTGGAAATCACAGAGGGCAATTTGATACCCATCATAGAGACTAGAGGTGGTATTTACTACAAACAGAAAATCTGACTTGTTTTTCTGGAATTGCAGGACCTACCTGAGTGTAAAAGAGTTGTCAATGGAGACTTTAACAGTAGAAAGGTACTTTGCTGTTTGTGGTATTGGATGGCTTGAGTTCATCCCTTATTTATGCAGAGTCGATTAGTTGGCTTAAGAATACCATGGCCAATTGCAGACAGTGACCTAAAGTGTGTCAACTGGGTATTTTGAGGAACCATTTCATTGATGCCCACATGCCTTTGTTCTGTTAGGTGAGCAACATCTCTCTCTCTTTCCATCTTTTCAGTTGCCCCACATGTTGGCTTTCAGTCCATGGTCCTAATAAACATCAATTATATCTGAATACTTTGTTTCATGGGTATTTATTCTAGCTTAAATTGGTTGCTGTCATCACAGCTGCTTATAAACCAATGGTGGCACATCACTTGGTTGTGATGTGTTCAAGGACAATAGAGTCATGTAGGTGTGTCTTGTGACAAGTGAGTATGGATAAAAATATTGGCCAATATGTATCAGAATCGGGCCCTCAGATACTGATATTTCCAATTTCACAATAATACCGCTATATGTTTCTGTATTAACCAATATAGTTGAAAGATTGGCTAATATGGTCTTATCAAACACTTTTCTGTGCCTCGTCACTTGATTGTGATGTTTGTTATTTATTTTTTTCTTTTTTTGTTTGGGTTGGTTGTTTGCATTATTATTGCAAACCCAATGATGCTTATGCCCTAGGCATTCATAACATGCTCAAAATATAAAGTTGAAGAGCATTATTGTCAGAAGGTGGATGATTTTGTCCTTTTTTTTTTTCATTTCATTAAAACATTAGATAAGGAGGCTTACGTGTTTTGGAAAATTATGTTTCTATTACAGATGAACCTAATCGGGTTGCAAATGAGCCAAGTTTAAGCTATTGTTGAATAGTTTTGAGGCTTGGATAGGTAAAGGCTCATTTGAGTTTGTTTTTTGATAGATTTGAGTGACAATTGAGCCTAATTTTGAAGGTCATTAGGTAAACAAGCGAAACTTGAGTATTACTATGCTTGATTTGTTTAGGCCCTTGAACAATTCTATTTGGAGCAGAAACCTGACTTGCGATCACTTACCAATTATCCTCCTAATCCGCAAGATTTTGATGACATAAATTGTCAACACTAGAGTAAGGTTGTCTTCTTTGCTATATGAAGAATGGCTAAGAAAAGTCATGTCACTGATTATTCCCCAATTCAAAGATTGATTTGCTTGGGGCATAAGGGTGGATTCATGAATATGCCGACTTTACACTCAATCGATTAACCCACTGGAGCCAAAGGTGGCTTTGGTAGTAACTCATTCAAATCATTAAATGACTTGTAGGAGTATCTATGCTTTATTCTGGGACATGTCTATATTGTTTAATGTGTCCAAGTCATTCTTCCGTATGGATCAAAAGGATTGAAGCGTGACATACAAAGCTCCGAAGGATACTTTGCTGACTTGAAAAAGCTCTACAAAGAGCTAGCTATACTTATGTTGATTTCTTCCAATATGAAGAAAATGTCTGAGCAACTAATGTTTTCTTACTGGGTTTAAACCTATTTTCAGTTATGTTTGATCCTAAATCTTAGCAAGTGATGAGGTGACCTCCATAACTAATGTATTCTCCTAGATCCTACGTGCTGATCGTGATGTATCGCCACTTGTTAGTTTGGTAAATCAAATAGTTTTATTGAGTCATGCTTTGTCTATTGTTAGAGGTGTTGGTTGTGTAGTGGGTAAGACCGGACTTGATGGGAGAGATGGGAAACTAACGTGCTTCATTATAGTGGTGTTGAAATTACATGATTTGGGAGAGATAGTGGTTACATGTTGACGGTTGGTGAAAGAGGCAATTACTTTATGTAATGATGATTATTTGCATTTATTGCTGGTAAGGACATCTATGCTACAACTACTTTTATTCTGACAGATAACCCATTGCCAATCTCTCGATTACATCGCAGACCAGGTTTATTAACTCTAGGTGCTTCGATCATATGATTTGTACCTTAGGTACATATCTTGTTGTAGACCCTATTCTACTCATCTTGTTGTTACTCTGACTTATTGTTTTTCGGTTAAGTTTAAGGGAATTACCCAACTATACATCTTTCATCTTTCTTACATTTACCGGCTTCTCCATTTAATATGCCCTCTGTCAGTAAGTTCACAAGGAAAAAATCATTGTTGTGCTATGTTATCCTCTTTTAGATGTGAATTTTAGGATCTTATAGTAAGAAGGATTATTGGTAGGGGGCTGCTATATATGTCAGGAGGTCTTTATGTACTAGATTTAAACCTAAAATTCCTATGGTTTGTCTGGGTTCAGCCCTTAACCTCTTGAGCTTCATTGTCAGGTTGGTCTTCCTTTATTTTCAAGCATAATTGTTTCATAGTCTTCTTTCTGTATATTTTATTTTGTAAGTCATATCGATTTGCTTAAGCATCATTGTTTTTCATATTATCCTAGAGTCAATAAATGAGCCTTTGCTCCTCTTGAGATAGTTCACTCAGTTATATCGGGGTCTATATCTTGTGTTATTTAATTGGACTTTTGCTATTTTGCTATTTTTATTGATGATTATTCACGAACTATCTAATTGTATTTGATGAAAAATTGTTTTGATTATTTTTAATCTTTTTGCTGAGATTCATTATCAATTCTCTTATTCAATACAAATTTTATATCGTGATAATTTTTGATAGTACTTGTCTAGTTAATTTATTTCCTTTATGTCCTAACATAGAATTTTCTATCAGACCTCTTGCCCAAATATCCTTCAACAAAATAGAGTTGTAGATTAAAAAAATAGACATCTTTTAGAAGTGGTAAGGGCTCTTCTATTCCACATGAGAGTTCCTAAATTTTTTTAAAGTGATGTAGTATCGACCTTTAATTATCTCATTAATCGTATGTTCTTAAAGTTTCTCTAGAGGGAGATTTCGCATCATACTTTATTTCCTGACCAACTTTTACACTTTTTTGCGCCAAGAATCTTTGGGTATGCTTGTTATATTTGGGATGTTGGACCTCAGATAATTATACTTGTTTCCTAGTCACTAGAATGTATATCCTTGGGTTTTCTCGAACTCAAAATGGGTATCGATATTTCTCCCATGAATTGGGATGATTCTTGGTGTCATTTGATTTTTTTGAGAGTCTACTCCTTTCCATCTCCACGAGTTTCCTTCTTCTAGTCCATCATCCATGCTAGTTGACAATTTTCTTGTATATGGAGTCACTCATCAAGGTATGTCTTCACCTCCGCCACCACCTTGGCCTATTTCTTAAATTTGTATCTGTGGCCCCTATCAAGTGTTTGGTTCCTTTCAAGTAGTTGTTCATTAGCAGCCCTTGTTGAGCCAATCCTCCTGCCAGTATATCCTATGGTTGTTCTCGTCTAACCTTCTTGGATCTTTTGGTTACATTATTTAAAGGTCGTTGTAGTTGTGTAACATATGCTCTATTTGCTGCTTTTTTTCGTCTGCTTGTGTTTTGACCTTTCTGCATGTTTTTTGTCTACATTGAACTCTCTTATTGTGTCTTGATTAGTTCTGAAAGCTATTTCGCATTTTGGTTGTGGGTAACTATAGAGGGGATGTTTGACTTTGAATAAATTCAAACATGGGATGTTGTTCTGTTACATATTTGGAAGAAACTCATTATTTGTAAGTTGATTTACATAATGAAAGTCAATTTAGATGGCTCTTTAGTATGATTAAAGACTGGTTTGGTAGCCAAGGGGTATGTACAAACATATGAGGTGGGCTATACGATACATTTTCTCCTATTATCAAATTGACCTCTGTGGGAGTTTTTCCTTTCTCTGGTTTCTATTCATCATTGTCCATATCATTAATTGGATGTGAACAACTCCTACATTGTGATCTTTAAGAAGAGGTTTATCTTGAGGAACTAATAGGATTTGTTGCTCAAAGTGAGTCCGAGTATGTTTGTTATTTGGAAAAATCATAATATGGTTTAAAAAATCACCTTGTGCCTAGTTCGAAAGATTTAGTGAGGTTGTTCTTTAGTTTGGTCTCTTTTGTTGTAACAATGTCCACTTTAGTGCTTGGTGCATTCTTCTAGTTATTTATGTCGATATTGTAATTAGTGGTATTAACAATATTAGTATTTTCAATCTCGAAGTGTATCTTCAAATGTGTTTTCAAACCAAGGATTTGGTTTGTTGGAGGTAATACAGTGTCCTGAAAGAACAAAAAACAGAATCTAGTTGCAAGGTTGGGTACTGAATCAGAGTATTGTACATTAACATGTAAAGATAAAATAATGCATTTGATAGTTGATAAAATCTCTCAAACATAACAAATGGATTATCTCAATTATAGTATGATAATCAGGCAACAGTATATATTGTGTCAAATTCAATGTTTAGTGAACATTCATAGCACATAGACTTGGATTGTTATGTTGTTTGTGAAGAGTTTCGACAAGGCGTTAATCATGTTTAACATGTGAAAATTGGGGAATAGCTAGTTGGCATTTTTATAAAGCCCCTAACTCTTGTCTTGTTAAATACATTGGCAATAAGCTGGACATGATTAAAATCCATGCTCCAGCTTGAGGGAAGTATTATAATATGCTTTAGGATATGTTCGTGGTATATTTCTTTTGTAAGGGTAATTTAGTATTTGTACTATAAGGGTAGTTCTTTTTTTTAACATGTAATAATCTATATATATGTGTGTGTAGTACCAAACCCTTAATTGTATGGGTTTCCTCTGAATTTCCTCTCTAATTGCGTCATTACAGGTTCCATGGTCGATCTTTTTCTATGATGAACTTGCACACAATTATGCACAATTAGAATGTTTTAGGATGTGTTCGTTGTATATTTCTTTTGTAAGGGTATTTTAATACTTGTACTATAAGGGTAGTTCTGTTTTTTTAACTACATGTAATAATCTATATATATGTATAGTACCAAACCCTTGATTGTATGGGTTTCCTCTGAATTTCCTTTCTAATTATATCATTGCAGGTTCCATGATTGATCTTTTTCTATGATGAACTTGCACACAAATATGCACAATTAGACTGTGGTTATTGCCAATGATAGATGATGTGGTATTTGTGTGACTGATTGTGTAATTTCAATTATTTACATGAAACCGCACATTGAACATTAATTTTTTTTTTTGAAAAATATGATCTTTATCAAGAGAATCTTTCAAATCCTGCTTACTATTAGCACAAAAATGTTAGCTGAAACGCCACATGTTTTTTGGATGCATCAGTTGAGTTCCAAGAGTTAAATGACTGTGGGTGTAGCTTTGAAGCAGTTTGATATTGACCAAATAGGGAGCTCCATATGCAGCAGAATGATAACGGGCTGGGTCTTTTTTGGTTGAATAGTTTCTTTATCTTTATTATCTTAACTATTTTTGGTCTGTGATGCTTATATTTCTAGGGTGATATGCTGTTAATTATGTCATTTCCTTGGAAGTTGTTATTTGTCCACTTATAAGATCTTCCACATTAAAGTCAGAAATGGTCCATCTAAGACGGTGCATAATTGTTTGTAGTAGTCATGCTAGTTATCTTATAAATTGTCAGTTTCTATGTCCTCCCAATATTATTGTAGTCCACCTATGATGCATTTTAATGAAAGAAATTATGACAACCCTGTGTGTGTGTGTGTGTGAATGGAATAGTGGAAGAATTTTTCTCATGATGCTCATTGCTATCATTATTATGCCAAATAGGTGGTAAATGAAGGAACATTAGAGGAAATTGACACCCAAAACAGCAGCTTGAGTTTGTTTGTGGAAAATGTGTGAAGAGGATGCGTTTTGTTGGCTGAAGAAAATGCTTTATATTATATGTAAATGTTCTGAAGAAAATGGCTGAAGTAAATTCATATACAGGGCTTACAGTGCATAATGATGTTCCTATGCAGCGTAATTTGGCAAAGGATTGACATACTGTCCTTGCCCAAAAAGTGGAATTTGAGGTTGCATCAATGTGTATGCCTGGCTGTTCACTATTAGAAAAATTTTATCAGTTGTAGTTAAATGATATCCAACTCAAATAAAAGAATCAGATGTTTTTTTGGGACCAGCATGCTCTCTGATCAGCTATTTTGTTGATGTTGATAAAACAGACACTGACATTGACAAAACAAAATTTGTAAGTTTTTGAGATGTTTACTCATTTCATAGAAGCTCAAATGTGGAGAGAGTTTAAGAACTAAAGGAGTGTTGTATTATAAAATCATGGATTAATTTCTATGCTGCCCAATAAATTCAAACGTAAAATTTTGTTTAAAGTTGTAAAATTCTTAATACTGAGTGGGATATGGTTGTGTTATTTATGTTGTCAGCAAGGTACACTACGCTGAATTAAGGGGGAGGACTGAAGAGAAGAAAGAAAAACAAGATGGGAACTGTGAATAATTGGTTTCTAAAAATGAACTCTGTACTTGCATTACATCGCTGTGGATATTGACAAAATATGACAAATCTTACATGCAGAAATATTGATTCAGGGAGAAGCAGCTCAGGTCAAAATCGTAGATGCTTGCTTTTTTGTTCTTCATGTTTTCAACGAGTTCAACGGGCAAGTGAAATAAATGATTGCTTCTTCATTGCATGGAATTGTGAGGCTTCCCATGGGATGATCGAAGCCATACTCTTCTTCAGTGAGGTTAAGCAAGTATTGAAATGAAGTGTGACTTAAGTGAGATAGTGGCACCACATATCTCTTCTTTTCAACATCTCCCACATACACTGGAACGTGACCTTTTGGAACTCCTTGCTGTTTTTGGTGAGAAGAGACTGTAGTTTGAGAATTTTTATAGTGTCCAAAATCACAGCAGGCGATCGGATACCCATCACCTTGGAATTGATTACAGAAAATAAATGGGTTCTTTTCCTGGAATTGGATAGGGTTCAAAGTTTCACCAATAGAAAGAGCCTTTGAGTGAGGGACTGTGCGATGGAAAGCTAAGTTTGCTCCTTACTTCTATGTGCAACTGGGCATTCTGAAGACTCTGTTCAAGGCTCACATGGCTTTTCTCAATCAGGTGTGCTACTTACATATATCTTTTTGTATGGTATGGGGACCCATCTGTTCAAGGCTGACATGGCTTTGTCCAATTAGGTATGCTGCTTATATATTTCCTTCTATGATTTAGTTGTCCCATATGTTGGCTTATATAGCCATTGTCCACGAGGACCAAGTCTTTTCAGACTATTCTTCTAATGACATTTATTTTGTCTGAAATTGGCTGCTGTCAATGACATTGTCACATTGGAAAGTGATGGGCAACATAGCCGTGTGAACAAGTGTGACTTAGTCCCATTTTTTGAACAAGTACTTGTCTCACCGACTGCGTTGATTGTGATGTCTTGTTATGTCTTCATTCCTTTTCTCATTGTTGAGAAGACTACTGAATTTTGTTGGATTTTTAATTGCCTTGTTAAACTACTGTAATGGTGGACTTTTGTTTATTGTAGGAACTAATGATTGACTACAACTCGAACTGCAGTTCGGATAATTAGGATAACCTAAATCTTTGATTTGTATCCTAAGATGTCTTGGAATGCTTTAAGATGCACTTTTAGCCCAATGGTATTCTTTATCATCATTGTGCATCCTGCATATCTTGTCCCTAGTGTTAAACTAGGTGTATTGTCTTGTAAAGCCAACTACTTTCAAGTAGATAATTTCATAAGCAGTGTCTCGGGCTGAGGTTTCAATTTGTTGCGTCTTCGGATCCAGATTAAACTGGACCTGATCTAGTCATCATTCTTCCAAACATAAATCCTGTAAAACAGAACAGAAAACGAGAAAATCAGAGGATAAATGGGGATTGATCATCGATAAACTTTCCAATACTTAAGGCAGTAAATCTTTCTCAAATGAAGTGAAAGATGCAGTAGTATTAGTTTGGCCAAAGGTGTTTAGCTTGAGAATCTAGTGTTATATTGTGTTTGACTGAGAGGTAGCTTCTATGCTTCTTCACATGATGTGGATTAGATAATAAGTCTCACATGAGACCGAATTCCTTTTGGAATGCCTCGTTTTTCTTTTCCCTCTCTTCTCTCCTTGTTGGATGCTTGCAGAATATTTATAATAGCAAGGGATAGTTTTACCGGCTACAGAACTGTATTGGATAAGGGCAACCGGATGGCCTTATCAGCTTTAGTCAGTTATAGCCGATTTTCCTAAAGCAAGACATGGGAAGTTATCTAAAGGATTCTTTACTTGTTTTTGGGCTGCCCACTCCGGGCTCTGAAGATCTTTGTTGGGCCTTTGCTTCATTTGTTGGCCTTATTACGGATAGGCCTATTAATAACAGTACCCATCACTAGCCCCCCATGACAGAATGTTAAAATTTTAGCTTCTGGCATGCTCTTTGATGGGACATAATTTCCATTCGTTCCACTTGCCTGCTGCCAGATTGGATCAGGATATAACAAATAATCTTGCTGTTGGCCTAGGTTATTGTTGGCTTGCTCATATTAATCGGCCCTGATTTACACCGGTGTGAAACTGCTCTCAATTTTAATCTTATTGAAATGGATCCACTCTGGTCCAAATTAACAATGGATTGAATTCATGCCGGAATGAATTCGCACTTGACCAGATCGATGCATAACTGGATTTACGCCAGGCTGAAATAATTCCGAACTGAATTGGCATTGAATTGGATCATGCTAGACTGGATTGATACCAAACTGGATTCATGTCGGACTGAATCGATGCCAAACTGGATTCCCGCCTGACTGAATCGACGCCGAACTAGATCGGCCTACTAGGGAATAACGCCTTGGAAATCATGCCGTTCTAACATTAGTCACATCCAATTTGCCACACGTCAATCATCGAGCAATGTCAACTCTGACGCCGCTGTCTGGTATGACATATCACCTATGAGGAGGTGACAGGCGTTCCTCATCGAAATTATTCGAAACTTTTTGAATTCAAAAGGGCTATTAATTATTTCATCATTCTCTCACACCTCTTGATATTCAGTTCTCTCTAGCGCTTAGCCACCTTCTTCTTCGAAACAATATACATTGCTCTCAACGCTCACCTTCATAGCGCCCCACGTTGAATCTGCGAAGTCGACTCTGACTGCAGCAGAGGTAGAGAGCCTTTATTCCTAATGTAAGATACCCAGAAACTTTCTGTTTAGGATTCCGGCCAAAAATAATAAGACATGCTCTCCTCCTAGCAGTTTCATCACTATATACAAAGCCCACTTGAAGAGTGGTCTTTGTTTTCCATGGCCCCCGAACTGTGCAAAATTTTTACGGATCTTAGTGTTCCCATCACATGTTTCCATGCTAATGCTGTGAGATATTTCTACAACCTCTGTATATTTTTTCGTCTTCGAGGGATGACACTAAACACCACAGCATTGAGGTTTTATTTAGATTTTGTCTAAGTGGGGATTGGATTTCGCTACCCCCCATGAGTTGAATATAAGCAGTATAATTTATGAATCCGTGAAAAAATGGAAAGACCACTTTTTCTTTTTTACTACAAGATTAGGTCTCCCTAATGAATGGGGCAATATGCCGGATTCTTTTACCGGTAAGACTTCTCGCGAGAAAGAGGAGTCAGTAAAATTAGTGATGGAACTGATTAGGACAAACATAAATTTATTTAGTGATAAGGAGCGCTTATTTTCTATTGAAATCCTTACACTTACTAAGTGGGAATCTCAATCGGAGGGGATAGGAGCAACTGCTCCACCTCCCAAACAGAGCAAAAGGAAAGCAAAAGGCGTAACGATAAGAGAACCAAAGCACCAGACTGCATCACCAAGTCTCTCGTCTTCCTCTGTTGAAATTGGCCTCCCTATGTAAGAAAGGTTAAAGAGAATAGGCAGTTCGTCTTTTACTCTTCCCCTTCCATCTAGTCAAACTCCGGAGAAAAGCCTTGTATTTGGGTTCTGGCAAATATAGAGCCTCCTGCTCCGTTTGTTGAAGCCCTTAAGAAACCGGAGACCACAGGTGCTAGTGGCGCTATTGAGGCTAGTGGGCTGTCTGAATTGGTTGGCGAATCAGATCCAGTCCAGGAGGAGCGCTTATTATAGAGATGGTTTTGATCGAAGAAAAGACAGTTGGCCCTTCAGCTGAGTTGGATCCGACTTTGAAAGAGCCTCTTGTTTGTCCGGTCAGCGTGGATGTGGGCGCAGCAGCGTGGATGTGGGCGCAGAAGCAACCAAACTGGAAGAGTTCGGACTAGAAGCTCCTATGCTCGTCCCGATGGCCTCCTTCCCTCCAAGTCCTAGAGGAGATTAATCAGAGAGAGAATCTACTCCCTCACTGGCCTAGTGGTCTCTTCATCCCACCAGAGTCCAATAAATCAAAGGCCAGAGTAAGCATCCACTCCTGCCTCTTCGTCTCGACTGTAAACGAATGTTATAGCTCAGCGGGCATGCTATATCACGGTAATACCTGAATGAAACTTTTCTCCTTATTGGAAATAACTTGTCTTGACCCTTGCCTCTTTTCTTTTTAGCAGAATGATAAAATGTGTGAGATTTTACAGATTTGTCTACTCCAACGAGATTTTAAGATTCAACAAGTTGAGGAGGAGGTTCAACGGTTGGAACAGACACATGTCAATCCCTGCATCCTCGAGGAAATATGTGACATCCCGAGTTCTTACTTACTCTTAATGAGACATCATACTACATATAAAAGTCCATAAATATATCATAATTATACACAGGATTGACATGTTGCCATATCAAGTGACTCTAACCCCGTAAGACTTAAATACAGAGTTGGATTCTTTAGAGATACTACTATGAACCAAAAACATTACCATACAATTCTGCGGAAGCACTAATAACAACCATAATTACAAGTAGCGGAAGCATAACCAAAAAGTAATACATTTATATTATTACAAGATCAACCATTACATTTCTTATGTATAAATCAAACATGTAGGCTTAAATCTCTCGTCTTTTTTCTTGTTCATCCGGTACCATTTCATGCCCTGTATCTAAGGGGTAGAAAAACAGTAAGTGAGTGAACCAAATACTCAATAAGGTACAAATAAAATAAAGACATGCACATTTGTATTTAAAATAAATATATAAACACATACATCAACAGAATGAGAATATGCATGAACTTCTGATTCTTAATTCAGATTAGTCATTTTATTATTTATCTTTAGGGATTAGAGCTAGTAGGCCTTACCAGCTAAAAGAGTGGTTAATCGATATTCATACTGTGTTTTATTCACACAATCCTGAATTTTTCTTATTTACATTCCGAAAACAAGATAGTACTATCTATTATCTCCCAGTAGACGGAGCCAGAATCGCATCAGCGATACTGAACTGACTTATCTATTTTCCACCATCATATATTAAGGCATGCCAAGGCATGTTGCCCGCTACAATACGTGGTTAGGATAATCCTTGAATTTCTCACTGTAATATCTATAGCGTGCTAGAAAATATTACCCACTAAAATAATTCTTTAGTTCAATTTCATACTTGTTCTCAAAAACTTGAAAACTTCTTTATAGAAACTTTTATCTTGTTTTTTATATTTCTTTACTTAATTCTCTCTATTCCAAGAGAAAATGCTTATCATTTTTTAAATCTTACGAACTTCTATAACATCTTCTCTTGAAGATAAGACCATACCATATGGTAATAAATAACAGAAATCAATGCAATGGCTATGCAAAGTTTCTATGTGATAATAAACCATGCATTATCCATTTTAGCAGCTTTAATCTTAATTTCTTATAAATATTAAAATATAGATTTAACATGTAATATATTCGGCTGACTGTGCGATTGAATCGATATTTGATTCCGATGTTAACTCTGTTAGTTCCTTTAGTCAATTTTTAGTACCTTTTCTTAAAGGCTCGGTTTCCAGTTCAAGAGTTGGTTCGGGTCTTCGATTTTTACAGTAAATATTTTATCATTTTTCTTTATTATCTTAATAAATGTTCGGGTACCGATTTATCCAGTTTTAAAAGCCTAGATGGACCGGTTTAGGGCCTTAAGTACAGCTTGTGCCGGATGGCTAATGGAGGACTTAGCAGTTTCGGGGGCCCGATTCAGTGCTATTCCAAAGGTATTTTTGGCCAGCCTCTTATAGGTGAATAGGTTAACCTTAATATTTGATAATGTGGTCGGGTTGGGTGCTGATTCAACCGGTTCAAGCCCGGTTTCATTTATTTCTTCAAGCTGCCAGATTCAGCATTAAGGCTGCTGAACCTGGTTCGGTCCACTTTAGGGGGCCGATTCACTATTCTTTTGTAAGTATTTTTGGACGCTGATTTGTAGGATGATAGTTTGACTGTATTACTTAATAACTTGTCCGAGTCGGCTCCTAGTCCTACCGGTTCAGGGCCGGTTTAGTCCCTTCATCGGGACTGCCAGAACCAGCATCAGGGATGCTGACCCGGTTCTAGAGCACTTTAGGGGTCAAATTCAGTACCCATTTCAAAGCATTTTGGACGGCCATTTTACTGGTGGGTAGGTCAATTAGTCTGCATAATAATATGGCTGGGCCAGCTCCTGCCAATTCAGCAACAGCAGAGTACTTCAGGGACCAATTTAACTTTTCCGACTTTTATAGCCAATTCTAGACCCGTTTTTTGCTGGTCCAAGGAATCCTATCATAGTTAAGAAACTCATGTTTATGTTCATGTTCAATTCCTGGCTAGTTCAGGTTAATTTTATAGCCGGTTCGGGTCATAACTCATCAACCAGAATTCTGCTTCAGCAACTTGGTACTTAGGTTTATATAATGGCCGGCTTGGCCAATTTGGAGCCTCATTCCTAGGCTGCAAGTTCGAATGTTGTCAGACTGTCAAAAATTGGTATGTAACTGATGCAAGGGCCTGTTCAGGGACTGTTTCAGCTCATCTCCTGGCGCCATTTGGTCAGGACTTTGGTGAGCTATTGAGCTTATTGTTTTCCAAATTTGAGATTATTTGGAGACCATTTGGTCATCATTTAGGCCAAATCACAGAGCTTGTTCTGCCTCTGAATTCTGTCTCTATTACACAGCCGACTATATCTCATGTTTTCCTAAATATATGAGCAAAAATTTAACACAAGACAAATATTAGAACAATAATACTTGTAAGAATAATCAATAATCAACACCAAAAAAAAAAAAAAAAGAATCAAGTACACTTGCCAGGAAAATTTAGCTGAACTTCCTGCTTTCAGTTTTCTTTCTCCCTTTCCTTCTGATTTCTTTTTGTTTTTCCTCCATCTCTCCCCCGTTTTTCTTTATTTTTCTCTCTTTAAATAAACTTAAAGCTGCCTAATCACTATTATACTTGTTACCTTAAAGAGATGCCGTGTGGTGCTGCTGAATTTTGATGAAGTTGTTGGGGTCACTCCCGAGTGGCAGTAGTCCGCGGACTCCATTGGAATAATGGATGAGGACTTTTGTTGGAGCGTCATGTCCGAGAGGACTTGGGGACGAGGACTTCTTTGAAGCGTCATGTCTGAGCAGTTGCTGAAGACGAGGACAAGGAGTCTAAGATCGTAGACATTGACTCTATCAACGTAGGCCTGCTAATGGCCGTTTTTGCAGGTGGGTTGGTCGCCCACTCTGATTGGATGTTGCAGCGGCTGCAACTTCCCGATGGCAGGCCTGTCCTCTGACACGCCAAGCATGCGCCTGTCATGGCAGGCCTAGGGCGTAGGTCTGGAGACCTATGCCCAGTAGGGTGGGCGGACACGTCACCCACTTTGTGTATATATAGAGGAGCTTGTTGCCCTTGTGTGTATGCTAGAGCTGGGACTTTTTTGAGTTCTTTGAGCCTTGAGAGAGCTGTGGGCAAGTTTTGTTATAAAGATAAAGTGAGATACACTTTGAGAGAGGAAGGTTGTACACTTGAGGTTGTTTTCTTTCGTTAGAGTTTGAGTAGCCAACACCTGTAAACAATTCTCTTATAGTACATTTCTTCGTGGTTTTTCCCTTGGTTCAAGGAGGGTTTTCCACGTTAAAACTTGTGTGTTCTCTTTGTTCTCTATCGTTACTTTTCTTGCCGTCCGAGTGCTCTTCTCTGTGTGCTGTCCGAGAACTCTTGTCCGCTCGGTCACCGTGCAGTCCGAGTGCTTTCCGCGTTTTGCGCCAACAAGTGGTATCAGAGACAAAGGTTCTTTGTACGGTGATCTTGTTATCGGCTGCTATGGAGTACGGGAGTAAAATGCCTTGCTTGAACGGGTCCAACTACGACAGTTGGCAAAGCAAGATGTCTGACTTGCTGTATGTGAAGTCCATGCACAATCCGATTTTTGCCACAGAAAAGCCGGCGGGAAAGACGGACGAGGCATGGACGCTGGAACACAAGCAAGTGTGCGGGCTTATACGGCAGTTCGTTGATGACAATGTGTACAACCACATTCGCAAAGAAACGAATGCCAAGACGCTTTGGGAAAAGCTGGAGAAGCTTTTTGCTTCTAAGTCCGGGAACAACAAAATTTATCACTTGATGAGGCTGGTACATATCCGGTACAAGGACGGATCATCTGTTGCGGACCACCTGAATGAATTTCAGGGCTGTGTGGACCGGCTGACTAGCATGGGTATTAAGTTCGAGGATGAGGTGCTCGGACTCTGGCTCCTAGCAACCCTCCCGGACTCATGGGAGACCATGAGGGTCACCATCGCTAATACAGCTCCTAACAGCGTGGTGAGTTTAGAGATGGTCAAAGAAGCAGTGCTGAACGAGGAGGTGCGGCGGCGTTCTCAGGGAACGACGACCTCTCAGCAATCCGAGGTCCTTGTCACTGAGTCAAGGGGAAGAAGCCGAGGACGTGGCCAAAAGTCTGAGGGCAAAGGGCGAAGTAAGTCACGTTCTCGGTATCAGGATATGGAGTGCCATCATTGTGGCAAGAAGGGCCACATCAAGAAATTTTGTTTTAAATGGAAGCGTGAAAACGCTGGAGGAGAGAAGGGCACGAAGAGACGCGGCGAGGAAGAGTCCTCGGTCTCTGTCGTCACAGGAGGTGACCTCCTTCTGGCTTGCGAGTCTGAGGACTCAGTAAGCGTGGCTGAGCAAGCCTCTGACTGGGTGGTGGATTCTGGCGCATCTATCTACGTCACTCCCAGGAGAGAACTATTCTCCACTTATACTCCCTGTGCCCCAGGAGTATTGAAGATGGGCAACTTGGAGACGTCCAAGATTGTTGGACGAGGAGATATTTCCTTGTTGACAAACACTGGTGCCCGGCTGATTCTGAGGGACGTCAGACACATCCCTGATATTCGTATGAATCTCATTTCAGCGGGACAGCTCGACAGTGAAGGCTATTGCAGCGTCTTTTGTGACGGTAGTTTCAAGCTAAAGAAGGGCTCGATGGTGGTTGCCCGTGGAGTAAAGGCTTCAGGCCTTTACACAATGAAC
>JAODPA010051800.1:0-11532 GCA_025585075.1 Nepenthes mirabilis | reverse complement strand
CCCAAATTACATCATTGATGGGATGATCTTTCCTAAAGAACTTTAATCATTTGAATCATCCTGATTCTCAACATCTAATACTTTTTATCTAAAATTGAGATTGAAATCTTACCATGAGACAAATTTCTAATCTCCCATAATGGTTATCCAGATTACAAACCTACCTTTTCAATTATTGGTACATATGAGACATTACAATAATCCACTTAAATTCAAAGGTAAGCCCAATTATTGACTATCTCAGCAATTTAATACAAAATGTCAAATGAACCAACAGGTTCTCACCTCGATACCTCCTAAGCCTTGAGAATGATCATCCACTAGGAACCGTAATTCCATTCCAAAATTTCTGGGCTGGGAGTCCACATGCTTATACTACGCTACACTGATTAACCATTTATTATGGTATTAAGAATCCTTTTACAGTACATATCTATTGATTCACATCGGACACCTAAATTACCTAGCAGCTAGAAACCTAAAATGATCCCAAGAATGATGACACAACTAAGGAAAAGCCCATAATCATTAGATTAAAATCAACCTAGGGAATACAATTGAAGTAGTCATCTAAAAATTTTTGTACTACCACAAGTTACCACCGAAATCTCAAAAGTCAAATACTTAGCAACTTATTGTTTCATCGGCATGCCAGCAAGCCAACATATTTTATCCAAATCATGATGAATGGGCTATCCTAGTCTACCAATTCTACAATTATCCAAATGGTATCCCTAATCCTTGCTGCCCTAACAACCTCAAAACTGAAATAGTGAGGCTTCTCATCTCATAATTCCATGACCTCACTACGTAGGAGGCAACTCTTCTTCGTAAAACCAAAGGCAGAGCACCCCTTCGCTAAAATATTAAGAGCTATGCGAGATTCACCCTACAATAACTCCTATAATGCACCAAGATAGTACCCAATCTGAAGAATCCCAACATCCAATTATTAGTAATAATATACACCTTTCCTGAAGGAAATTGAGATTTATAACCTTAATATTCAGAATACAAATCTTTTTCCCAAAAGTAAAATGTCTCACTTACTCGAATATTAAGATTCGCCTGCAGTTCACTTCCCTGGGTTTTGACAACTCCCTTAAACATGAAGCATCCATCAATTGTAATTTATCACCCAAAACATTAGCAATAATATTCTTCTTGGCTAATGATACATTACATAAGTATAATCCTTTTACAACCTCACTAACATACACTATTACTTGTTTGACTTTTCCTAACTGACACTAAGACTCACTATTACGGTTCTCAAGCAGATTTCACCCATCTGCACTGTCGTATGGCCATCTCTTCCTATGAGACAACTTCTCAATCCTTTAAGACCATTAGAAAATAACTATTTTCATAAATAACCCCAATCAATCCTCAAAGCAAAGGTCTCAAAGGCTAACTCCAGACTACGGGTAGAGTAATCCTAATCATAGACTTCCCACCAACTAATTCCAAGGGTAACCACCCGTATACGATGTAGGAAAAATATAATCCCAAGCCTTCTTCAAAGGCATCACATTCCATTATAATTCACTTGACCCATCAGGGATCAACTAGGTCGACAATTAATCCTCTATTCCTGGAAAGCTACCCTTACATATCCCAATTTGATGAATATTGATTACTTCTAAGTCAAACACCACATGGGCGCTACAATCCTCAAGAAATACTTATTGAATTACTTTTCCGAGTTCTGCTGAACCTAAGAAAGCCACACACCTTCAAGACATCAATCAATCTTTTCCAAATTAGCCATAGCTTCAAACTCTAAAGAATCACATTCATGCTATTGAAAACCACATGCCCAACATAACATTTCTCCTAACCAAACTTACATTTCTTTCTAACTAGAGCACATGGCTAACTGTCTTGATAGTCCAAGATACAGTACTCAAATAGAATCCGTACGTCCCATGATTCCTTAAATTTATCAATGAAGCCATCACAAATTAACCTGAATATGGCTAAAAGATCCATTCCATAAAATTCATAGAAATGCCAACGAACCTACAAAACTCAAATGGCGTTACTTGGACTTGTAATTACTATATCTTAATTTTGAAAGCTACAGTAGGTATAATTCTTGATTACCCTCAATTGATAACACTATGGATATAAATCAACCTTAGGAAAGATCAACCCTTGCAATGGATTAACAAATTACCTATTTATTTTCCCCAAGGCCCGCTTATCAAAGCATTCATCTCTCGAGTGGCCCGATTTCAATCATCCGCATGAAACCTCATTCTTCATCATATCTACCCCAAAAGTCCTAAAGTAGTTCATAATAGGTACTTAATCGATGTAGAGGAATGCTCTAGTCCTTGTAGATTCAGTATCCAGCCCTAGATTTTTGAAGCCCTCTGTGAGAGTGGATTCTGTATTGGCGCTGAGTCCCAAAGATGCTCTTGATGCTATTGGAAAGCCTGGGCATGTAGAGGCCGCAGCTTTGCTCGTAGATAGTGGTTCCAGACCTGCTCGTTTGAAATTCGTGAAAGTGCCAGTGAGGACCCCTTCTTCCTGGTTAGCTATAGTCTAGAATAGAGGTATGAATTCCAATGCAAAATTAAAATTCTACCCTCCATAGAGTGCAGATGGAAAGGTAACTTCTATCTCTCCCCCTCCAGACGTTACCCATCAAAGTAAAGAGGTTTGGGGAAATACGTTATTTGGTTACTTTACAGACAAGTCTCTGCATTTTCACACTGTTAGTCATATTGCTTGACATATTTGGGCGAGATTTAGCATCTGTCATGTTGCTGAGAATGCTAATGGGTTCTTCTAGTTTAGATTTTCATCTTATGCTCATTTGGAAGGTTGTCTTGCCTGGGGTCCTTGGACATTTGGGGGAAAACCATTATTTCTTAAGCGATGGCACTTGGGAATGCCCGTGATAAAAGAGAATCATCAAACTCTCCCGGTTTGAAACACCCTGAGAAATATCCTTGTCGGATACTGGACCCCTTTGGGGCTCAGTTGGATTGCCAGTTCGGTGGGTAAACCACTTCAATTGAATGCTAACACGGCTAAATTGGACCGTATGTATTTCGCTCATTTTTGCATTGAAGTGAGGATTGATGCAGTTCTCCCCACAAAAATTAGGTTGACCACTGGAATAAATGCTGCTAATGGGGAGTAGTTTGTTGTTGAACTTGAGGTTGAATTCCAACAGAAACACTTGAGAAGAAGTAGTTGCTGGATGAGTGGGCAAAATGCTACCTAGGGTAAAACTAGGATGGAGTATTGTCCTACGGGAAGGAAATTCGAAATCCCCCAATCCAGATTGGCTCCACCCTCTTCTAATAGGAACAAATCGAAAGGATTGCAGCAGAGTTCCCATAAAGCTGCTTCTACAGTGTGCACTTCTAACCCCTTCGATGTATTACAATCTGATGAGTCCACAGAAGCCCCTGGTGTGACTGATGATATTAAGCAGCAATTTGATTCATCCTGTGAACAATTGTCTTGTATGAATTTGGTAGTAAGTAGCAGTGGTAGTATCCAATCTTCTAAGACATGTGGCGTTTCCCCTTCATTGGAGAAATCTTACTCATCTGGAAAGCTTTGTTCGGATGATCTGTCGGCTGCTGTGGAAAGAAGGTGTGTGGATGCAGGCCCTCCTGCTACTCCTAAGAAGATGCAAGTTCAATCTGCTTCGGGCAGCCAATAGTTCCTAGCTGGTAGTCCCATGACTGCTTCAGATCAGGTTGAGGAGATAGTGGTAGATGAGGATGATTTTCATGATCCAATGCTTAATTCCCACAAAATGTTGCTAGAGGCAAATGCTACCCAGACATATCTTGATTCTTTAGCTCCGAAAGGAAGGCAAACTGTGAGTGATCTCATGGAAAAATGTTTGCTAGCTGAAACTGAAGAGACGAGGGATGAGTTCAAATCTTCTTCTCCTCTCGTTGTGGTGGATCAAGACAGTTTCTCAGGTACATTATTTGAAGCCATTAGGATGTTGGTAGTAGTTAAGACTACTCAACCATACATTGCGTCTTTATCCCCTACTGGAAAAAAGGTAGTTTTTGGTTTTCTGAATACTCTTCTGAAAATGGAGACTGAGTTCCTGAATTGTGATTTTAGTCAACTGGGTGGCTCAGTGGCGGGTCTTCATCTAGTTGATGAATCTGCTCTTGTAGTGAGCTTTCTTCGAACTCCTGTCTCCTCCAATTGCTCACTGAGGCTGTCTAATAGAAGCGTTAGTGATGTGTTTTCCAATCACGCTCAGGAAGAGGCGAATCAGGTAATGACTCCTCCTTTTGAGCAGGATGGAGCTTGGAAGCATGCCAAGTCCCGGAGACATCGAAAATCCACGTCCAAGAACTCTAAGGGTTCCTTAGGCAAATGTATCAGTTGGAATACTAGCTAAGACAAGGAGTATCCCAGGATTGGCGATTAGAGAAGAATGCTGATTAGCGCTAAAAAAAAAAAGGCATTCCTGCAAGTATGCCTTCACTTCCCAGGTTTTTCCGGAATGGTGTTTCTTCCCGGTTTGGAGTTTTTACTGGGATAAGCAATTTGCCGGATTGGTGCATTGTGCAAGAATGGAAGAATATCTCGGTATGCAACTGACTGGTATGAAGCAACAATGCCGGTTTGCTTGGATCCTAGAATGGTTATCCTTTTCAGCTTTCCCAGATTGGAACAATCTGGCATTGTGCGTATAAACCGAACACATTGTCCAGAATTGAGTAAATTTGTCGAGTTGCTTGCCGTGGTTATCTCCTTTTGGATATCCTGGAATGGTTGGCCTTTATGGATTTCAGAGAGTGGATTGTGCTAGTTTTCCCAACATGGACTAGATACCACTGCCATATTGTCCATTCCAGGAATGGTCTTGGCCTGTTGCCAGGATTTCTTTACCGGTATGGTAACTCAAATACCCAGGTTGATTTACCGGTATGCTTTTATCGGGCTGCGTTGCAATGGGTTGTATGGATTTGGCTGTTCTACCTGGTCTGAAGTGCTGGGTTGGCCGGTATGAAGATGACGCATTGGCATACTGGACGGTATGGAATTCCGGGTATGGATGGCTGGCTTGGCCGATATGGAAGGAAAGAGGGCTTGACCAGTTTGGACTTACCTGTCCACTTTTACTTAAATAAGTCTGGAAGTAAAATGGTGAAATGCTAAATTGGAGTCTTTAGCTTGTTCCATGTAGCCGTTGTTTTATGCTACTGTCGTGTGTCTAGCTGAAGCAGGCTAGATTTATCACCATGTGTTGCTAATGTATGATGCTGCTGTTGTATCGCCCTATTTGATGAAACTGATGGACATGTTGCTATATGTATATAGTTGTCGGTTTGGTGTGTATTGCCAGAATGCATGTTTTGACTAGTATGGTTTGCTGAAATGGTGAAATTACCAGAATGGTTCAGTTGGTCGGTATGATGATTTTGCCCAGTTTGCTCTTTGACTGGTATGCAAGAAAAATGCCAAGATGGCATTTTGCCCGGTATCTTGATACATGAAATAAATTACCAGGATTGCATTTCACTCGGTATGCTCAATATGCAAAAAAATTCCAGAATGCACTTTGCCCTCTATGAAGCAGAATGCCGAATTGGGTGCAATGACCGGTCTGGTAACTTTGCCTGGTATGAATCGAGTTGGCAGTTTGTATTTTGCCCGGTATGCACCAACATGCAGCATAACTGCCGGAATTGATATTTGGTCCAATATGCAACATTATCGGTATCCACATTGGCCGATATGGTGCAAAATACAGGCATGGGTGAAATGACCGGTATAGTCACTTTGCCCGGTATGTCTTGAAAAGAAAAGAAAAAAAAGGGTGGTTTGTGCTGGTCAACTGGTTAACCGGCTTTTGTGGCTTGGTTGAAGGCTTTAGGCGGATGTTACTTTATTTGTTTCCTTAGTTTTTTTCTTTATTTTTCGTGATATGTTTTACAGTACTCAGGGAATGCCCTATCATCTTTGTTCTAAATCCAAGTCGGTAAAATACTTGGAGATAGAATATTGGTTCTATATTTTTTTATTTTTCATTAATACAATTTAATTGCTTACCAAAAAAAAGTATTTAACCGATCCTTCCTCCATTCTATACAAAATTCTTAAATATCGGTGTCGACTCCGACAAAACCTTGAATTATCAATCAAAGATAATTAGCCTAATTTTTTTTCCCTTAAGAAGCATCCTCAATATCATATCAAATCTTGACACCACAAGGCAATCAATTCATTCCAACCAATCATATCTACAGACCCAAAAAAAATATCGTAGACCTTGGTACAACTAGTATGAAATCCATGATCCTTGAATAAATGAATAAACTCAGGAAATACAAATGAAATATATATTTGAAATCCCAAAATAACACCTACTCTAAAATGTTAAGATTCGAGAATTTTACCTTCTTCTACGGTAGACAACACCTGTATTCTTGTGCTATCACTGTGAAACCTTGATCCCAGGTACTAGACTGCTTCACTATCCAACCCTTGAAATACGGACAATCCTGGTCGAACTGTCACAATTGAAATATGCTCCCCAAAATCCCATTGAAGCAAAATATTCATCCATAGAGCATCCATGAATATATATCCTACGATATCTCTTTATCCTCGAGACCCACGACTAGTTTTCACATCAACCACTCGAGGTCAACTTCACCCATCATCTTATGTGGGGCAACATTACCTTATCTTCTTCCAAATAGTAGATCACTGTCAATGCCATATTAATTCTCAAGATCCATATTAACCTCTATAGGATTCGAGCTAGTCTAAAAGTTTAGACACTTAATCATTACTAAATCAATCACAACTCGACATCCTTGGATTTGATATACCAGAATTGACTCAAAGTTATACTGACCTCGAGCTATCGATTCCATCTTGTGCACCTCACTTGGCACGCTAATAAAGCATCCCTTCTTAGTAAATTACTAACCTAAAAACCTCAACCCAAAATTAAACAAACTTGAACTTCAAACCAAAATCGATTAATCTAGGCCTTGGATCGATGTTGATGCACTCAAACACTAGATCAACATTGGTTAAATTCAAACCTTAAGATGCCTCAATACATCTTCTCTTCTCAACCTTGCGGTCAACTACCACTACGAGTAAATCCTCGTCTAGGAGCCAATGCTAATACTTTTTTTGAAATAAGGACAATTTGGGTTGGCTAGCTCTTAGGATACTAATTAGGATAATTTAAGCTAGACAAGCGAACTTATCTACCTATCCTAACTAAGCACAAGCCTAAGTTACTGGACTAGGATGATTAGGACTATCCGGTCTAACTTAATTATCTTATACCTTCATCTACTTATTTGATCAATCTTAATCTATTCAAAACTTTTGCATATAATTCAAATAAAACCTAAAGTATCTCTTTCACTCTGATATCAATTGTGATGTACCGTATTTTCAAACTAAAAACTAGCAAGGGTCTGGTTATAATAAAGACATTGGACTTATACAAAACCTGTACAATATCTTGTATAACAAACATAAATCTATCTAAATTCAACTCCAACACATCCAAACAACTACGTTCAAACAACACAGGACCTGAATTTCCACATCAAAATGTGACCCCAACATTATGTCTTCGAACACAACATTAGACACAGAGAGATGCTACTATATACCTGAAGTAAACTATAATAACCTGTGAAAGCATATATATATATGCAATCATGCATAGCGGACTATACTATCTGATCATTTATCATGTTTACAATATACACCAACGAGTCCAATAGAAATACATATATACAGCCCTTCATAAAGTATACAAAATCATAAAAGTATAAATCTTCGATATGATTTGTCAATCTTACACCTAGCTAACTTTTAGCCTCTACTCTGTCTCATCGGGTATAAGCCTATGCTAATATGAAAGAAATGAAAAGCAGTAAGGAGTGATCCTAAAACTCAATAATACACAATTTAGCAAAGACATAACATTATACTGAAAATAGATTAAAAGGAAGGAATAGAATATGATACCAGATGCATAACATGAAACATGATCAAATACATTTTTGAAATACAAATAACTTTTTAATTTTATTTCTAATTCCTTTAGGTTCAAAAACATGTAGAAATCTTCATTATCTTTTTGGATCTGCACTAATGAGCCTCACAAGCTAATGGAGCATACGATCGAGGAAAGAAATGTGTATCTATCCACACATTCTAAGACGCTAACCAAAAATCTAAACTTTAATGTCCTGTGGATAACGGTATACCTTTCGTTTGTATACGACGTCAGATAACATATATGCTACCCATATAACTTTAACGTTCTATAGCGGATGGTATATCTTTCGCTGGTATACGAGGCTAGATAACAGATATACTATCCATGTAACTTTAATGCCCCATGGTGGACGATATACCATTTATCGGTATATGGGGCCAGATAACAGATATGCCACCAAAGCATCTTCTGTGGCCTAGGAGCATTCATCGATCTACCATTGTAATATTCGAAGGCATGTCACAGAATACTTCCACTGAAGTATAAATTTTTGGTCCAGATTTTAGAGTTACTTATTCTTAAGGAAAAGTCCACCAGATTCTTAATTAGAGTTCTCACTCCCTAGAGAATGGGTCATCAGACATAACAGATTGCAGAGTCCCTTCATTTACTTTACATATCTTGCAAAATTTTTGTATACAAATATAGATAATCATTTCTCATGGTTTAAGTCTTCTCATGACTTCAAACATATGCATAATTTAACATGATACTTGGAAGAATCTGAAATTCCATACTACATCGGACCAAACATAACTTTAAGGCTTCTGGACGAATAACCCTTCACAAATGGTTAGTCATAATATTTTTTTGGGTAAGTAAGTGAATTTTATTAAAATGTAAAAAATATTTACAGAATTAAACTATATTCTAACATCAAGTGTTTTGCCAACTTGAATGGAGAACATAGAGACAAGGGCATACCTTAAGCACATGAAACAAATCATGACGAGTAAATAATACAACCGTAAGAAACTATCCCACGTCCAAATCTTTTTCTGGTATGTAATTAAAAAGAAAAACAACCAGGCATTATTGGAGAGGGAATGCTTGTTTGGGAGGGACTGCTTGATCTGAGAGAGGCAGAGTCAGTTTGGTACAGCTATCTGCTGGGACCGTTCCTTTCAATGAGAGGAAGTGCCAATTTGGCATGATACCTGGTACAGTGTGAGAGGAAGTTCAAGAGTGGAACTGCAACTGACATTTGGATTACTTGTGCGAGGGGGTGCTGGTATGCACAACCCACCCAAGCGGAGAAAGGCATAAAGGGAACTGCATCTAGCATATCGGTTTCTTGTGAGGAGAGGTGCCGGTATGCACAACCCACTTACCAAACCGTTAACAGACGCAAATGGTCAAAACCAAGCAAAGCAAAGGCATAATGGAACTGCGACCGTCATTCCGGGTTCTCGTGAGAGGAGGAGCCGAAATGCGTTACCCTTCCTTTTTTTTCACATGAAGCAACAAATCAGCAACACAATATGATAACTCCAGCATGCTTTAGCTAGTCACTCAGCAGAAGTAAGATTAAGCAACCACAGGGAGCAAGCTGAAGAGTCCAATTTATCATTTCGGTCCTTTATCTTCCAGCCTTATATCTTAATAAAATTCCATCATGCAGCTGGACAACATCACCCTCACGGCACAACAATTACCACATGTTTTAGCAGCAACAGCATCGTACATCGGCATAATGATTGACCAAAGAGGACAATCCGCAAAGAAATGCATACCAAAACAAAAGACAGCATCGCAGCGTTTTGGCCAAAATGCTTTTTTTTTTGTTAAAGCAAACCGACAACTGGAGGCATACTTGCCAGCAAGCCATCAAACCAGAATTTGACTGGAATGCCCCATGCCAAGCATACTGGAAAAAACAAGCATACCAGTAAATACAAAGAAGGTCAGGGAGAGAGCAAAAGTCAATCGGACCGAGATGTTTTCTTTCCAAGGCATATCGATAAAAACAAAAACAGACTGATATGCTTTTTTTACCTGGTAAAGCAAACCCAAAAGAAAAAAAAATCCAGAAAACCAACCAACTGGCTGTTACACATCCAAACCGGCCCAAAGAAAAAATCCATCTCAACAAATTCCTTCTTCAAGAAACGGAAAAAATAGCAAACCTAAAGGAAAATCACACCCAGAAAAACCAACAAACTGGTCACTATGCCCACACTGGCCAAAAGACACAAGGTGTCCCAACAGGAATTTTTTTTTTGTGTGTGTGCAAAAGGAAGACTGAATATAAAATCGAAAAAATATGACAGATGGCTTAAATGTAATCAGAGATAAAGGTAGAAAAAGGCCGATCCAATGGTAGACCGGCCACTTTTTTTTTTGAAAAGCAATTTTCATGAAGATAAATTCTAACGAACCAGCGAAGATTGGTCCACACAGCTAGAAGCATCAAGATTGGCCTTTAGCCTACACCGGACCACGTTGATAATTTGGGAGAATAATTGAGTTATGTCCAAAGTGGGGAAATCTTAAAAAGTTTGATGATTATGTTCCTTCCAGATAAAGTATACTGAAGCCGCAAGGGTAAGACGCATAGATTGAGCCTTGAAGTTATTCCCTTTCCATTTATTAGCAGCCCATATAATGTTCTTGTGCCACTCCGAGTAAGGCCAGTAGAGACCAGCATGACGACGAATCATACTCCATAAAGAGTTCGAAAACTGGCATTTGAAAAACAGATATTCATGGTCTTTTGCCCCATTATTACATAGAATGCATGTATCAGAAATATTGGGGATGCCTATGATACGATCTAGCGTGTTTAATCTTCTACAAATGACCAGCCAAAGATCGAAGACATGGGCTGGGATATGAGAGGGACCCCATACTAGGGTGGGCCAAGTCACTTTCTCCTTAGAAGGATAAAAAAGGAAGTAAGCAAATCGAGTCTTGAATTTCCCATTAGCAGTGGCACCCCACCAGACATAATCCCATCAGCCATAATATATTTCAGAACATAAAATTAAGCATATGTAAATATATATAACTTAAATAACAAAAAAATAAGGTGAAATCAAGCAAAAATACTCAATTGCCTTGAAAGAACAGTGCCAGCGTGCAAGTTGGAGTTCCCAGACAAACCAAACAGGTCAAAACTTTACAATTGAATACCAAACCGATAAATACTCATATTCAAGACATGGATAAATTATAATTAAAGCCAAATCATGCATGAAACACAAAATAAATGGACAAACATGTGTTGGGCATGGTTTAAAGTTTCGCTGAAGTTGAACCCGCGCAAAATGTAGGGAAATCGGATATGAAACAACAAATAAATCATGCAAGGTCATG
This sequence comes from Nepenthes mirabilis, assembly GCA_025585075.1. Classification (NCBI taxonomy): domain Eukaryota; kingdom Viridiplantae; phylum Streptophyta; class Magnoliopsida; order Caryophyllales; family Nepenthaceae; genus Nepenthes; species Nepenthes mirabilis. The sequence continues at coordinate 182 of JAODPA010051800.1, read as the reverse complement.
GGTTCCACAAAATGTGACTTTTGAGTGGGTACCAGAACGAAAATACCTGAGAGATATAAACAAAAATAAAAAGGAGAGAATAAAAAGGATATGGGTGCACATGCCTTGACCCGATCTATCACTTCTTTAACTGACTCGAAGTCAGAATCGGACTCAGAGACCTCGGTTTTCCTCCTTCTCTC
>JAODPA010051789.1:0-11532 GCA_025585075.1 Nepenthes mirabilis | reverse complement strand
AACCAAATATAATATCATCGATTTTTATATATTTTATTTAAAATTTTCTAGAACCAAAGATATTATTAAACTGAAGAAAGAAAGGAGAAGGCCAAGAAAATTCAGAGCATGCTTTCCAATAGAAAATGACCCAAAGAGAGATAGGAGCCATAATTTCTATGTAGAATAACATTAGGCCGTGCCAAGTATAACCCAACACTCTTGGCCATGCCAATCGATCTTCAGTAGCCTATGGCCTGTGATACGTAGCATTAGCACGACCCTTAATATGGTCAGATGACCTCCTGCATAGGGCAGTGAGCATATATTTTTTACATTCGTCTCAATGGCCCGAGCCTTTTAGCCCGACCTATACGTATCATGTCATCTGAATCTATTTTTAACGTTTGTGGCCAAATAATAGATGAAAGATAAATCAAAATAACACTAAAAATGTATATTTTATTTAAAGATTGATTAGACATAAAAAAATCTTTTTGACAGCATTCAACAATTTCAAGCAACAGTAAAGAAAATAAATCAAGAAGAAATAGCCCAAATGAAATATAAAATTACTCTGAGTAGTTATATATTTAGTCATTCTAATTTTTCAAATTCATATATAATGCATTAAAAATTGTTTGATTTTTATTCATAGTCTTTTGTATACATTTTTTTTTTTCAACGGCCCATTCAACATGCATTTTTTTTGGCAGACCAGATGCCATGTTGGTTAGATGTTCACTCAACCCATGCCATGCTAACCAGATGTTCACCCCGTCCCTTGTTGTGTCGATTACGGTCTAAGAAGTTACCACACCGTGTCAAACCAACCCGAGAGTTGGCAGACCGCCGGTGACTAAATGCCGTGTCGGCAAAGCCCGGCCCCCTTAGCGGAACTATTTCTACAAAGTTCTACCAAAGTGCATAGGCAAATCACATTAACTTTTATATGAACAAACAAGAGAGAGAGAGAGAGAGAGAGAGAGAGAGAGAGAGAGAGAGAGATTATATGGATCCATAAACTATGGGACACTTTAATTTCTACGGATAAACAACATTTTCTCATTGAACAGGGGAAAACGATGTCGTTTAGCTTTGGGATCAGAGCGTAAGCTGCCGAGTCCTCTGGGATTTTTGATCGATTATGTCCCTTCATGATCTGACCACCTTTCTTCGAGCACTGCCACGCCTATCCTACGCCAAGACTTTAGATCGACGGCAGAGGTTTTGTCTCGGCCCTCATGACATATCTGGCAATCTCTTCCCCTATCAAATGGCATCTTATCCAAAGCCATTCACACCACACGTACGTTATCAGATCAGAAATTCCTCTTTTCTTTCTGCACAGCTACTTTTTTCCCAAATGAGTACAGTTAGAGGGACACTATATAATTATCTTTAAAACATCATCGATGATATAATATTTTATTTATTTATTCATATAAACAGACTTACTTAAAAATAGACAGATAAATAAATATCACATCACTTGATGATATATCTAAAATGGATGCTTTTCCTCTTGAACAAAATCACTTAAAAGATCTTATTTTCTTCCCATTTACACTAGCAGATTTAGGTCATAAAGAAAGTTCTTTGTCCACAAATTCCATCAAAAAGATAGATTCTTTATTGTTGGGAATTCAATAGTTTTTCAATTCAACATTTAAGTCGGGTAAAAAAAAAAAACTACAGTACTTCTGTGATCACTCTCTGATTAACTTGGATGAAAATATCAGTACACATTTTTGATATGGGGAGGCCTTGATGTCAACAAAATATATTAATATGTTACAGTATCGATGATATATTATGATATGAGCCCCTCTATTTATACAACCCTTTTACAGATTTTACAAAACTCTTTTCCATATATAAATAAAAAGGTTCTTTTTTAAAATTAAAATGGGTTTACTCTCTTTATCTATATATGAAAAGATGATTATAAAACAGTCATATAAGTATTATTTCTCATCGAAACATACCAACTGAAATCAGCCATTTTTCCACTTTGACACGTTATTGGAAGTTAAATCTATAAGTTTTGAATATATTTAAAATCATGAATATACTNTGATCATTAGAAAAAAAAAAAAAACTTTACGTGCTATTAAATATTGATACAGTTATAATTAATATTGATACTGATATTTTTATCAATGCCGGTTAACTTATGAATATATTCCTGGTCACAAATGTCATCGTCATAACCAAATTCATAAGAAGAACGCTGCCTCCATGGAAGGAAAAAGTCGAGGAAAATGTATGGTCATAGAGTTTCGAGGATCTGACATGAGATGATAAGGATTCTAAGTATCTGCTACTCTATCTCAAGGGCCATGAGACCAGATATTCCATTCAGGATTTCACATGAAATTACATGATTTTATGGAAGAGGCAAATATTTTGATTACCGCTGCTTTTATGCAAGGCATGGATGAAAATATCGATATCGATATCGGTCAGAATTGTATTAGTATTAGACATATTAGATAATACGTATTAATATTAGATATATAAAAGAAAAAACTTTTTGAAAATCATAATTTAACAGTATTATATATATATTAACTAATATATCATGATGCATCACCGATACAATAAAATTTCATGTCATTATCATAATATCGAAAAATATTAGCATTAGGAGACTTAAAACCGATATTTACATCAATGATATTGCAAGGAATTAAGTGGTAATTTTCACAGTGATATCAAAATGAGAAAGGCTAAGAACAAGTTATAGAATGGAATATCGACCGATATATATTGATATCGGATGTTCACAATACAATAATAAAATCGAGTTTTGTTACGATTATTTTAAATATTAGACTCTCTTGTCTTCCTAATGGTTGAAATTATTTTAAAAGTATTAGTAGGTCTAATTGAGATAATTTTTTAATATGTCATTTTAACCTTGAACTTCCATATTACAAGGATAGATAGTTCTCAACAATTAGAAGGATAAAGGGACCCTAATGTTTGAAAGGATAGTAACAAAACCCGTCAAAATTGTGATGTCGCCGCATCAGTTATGTATATGTTCGCATTCAAAACATTGGACAATACACCGGATATTTTCCAACATATAACCCAATATTCGCCCCTAAATTTTGATTTGCAAAAAGTAATTTATGTTTTATACATATAATATCAATACATATTATCTGATATAGATGGCATAAATACAGATGCTATTGTCACGGATACTGATATTTTTACCCTTGCCCACAACCAGTTTTAGGTGTCCACGAAATATAATTAAAGCCAAGTGAATGATGATCAGCAAGTTGACGATCAACTTGTCAAAATAAACAATGATGTATTCATCATAGATAATCTAACGCAAGCATAAAATCAGTACCTTTAGAGAGCAGAATTTCAAGGTTTAAGTTACTGAATCAACTGCGTCACCACGAGAATGTGCATCTGCATCTGATTCCAAAGAATTGGCAAGAATGATTATCACAAACCAAAGGTCAGATACCACATGCAAATTGGGGAGGCAAGATATGAAGATATAGTCTACAAGAAGGAATGCAATAATGGCCAATATATATCAACATCAACCCCTTCAATACAGATATTTCATAATACCACTGCAAAATAGAAATACTGATACTCCCCTCATTTCATTTTGTTCTTTGCAAAAAGATGAAAATTTTGCTCAATATGTCCAATATTGTAACATATCACTCAACATGGTTGATATTGATATTTTCAACCATCATCTAAAGTTATTTGCAATATGTTCCAAGCAGAAATAAACTCTTTGAAAGAAATGGAGTTTATATCAGCAAGTGGAAGAATTGGGAACAAATCTTTGGAAATCTAATTTGATCCAAGCAAAGGGGTCAGCTAAACTTTAAGAGCCTTCTGTTATCTGCTTAGCTATCAAAAGCACAAAAAAGCGCAATAGGCTACATTTTGATGCAACAGTGTCATTTGGGAACTTTAATTTTCAGTCCCTACAACAGAGTTCAACACAACAAAACAGGATCACATCATTCCACAAAAATTTACATAAGCTGGCAACAAATTTAGCATATGAAATGAAATATTAGCCGATATATATCAATATCAAGCCCTCAAAACTGATGTTTCCTAATATAGTAATAATATTATCATTTGTCGCCATATTAGTGATATATAAGCTGATATTTAAAATTCGGTTGATACACTAGAGACCGGTCAATTTTTTCCCAATTTTTGATTTGCTTATGTGTCGGAATACTTATCGCCCAATGTGATTGTGACGGATACTAACATCGATATTTTCACACTGATATGGCATGAGACTGCCTCTCTCATGCTATCCATGTCACCAAAATGGGCAAGTTAGCACCTGTGATTCCTAGTTGCACTGCAAGCTTTTGCTTATCGACACTCTCTTACCCAACTAACAGAAGAAAGGAACATCAAGAATGGCTCTGCTCAAAACTTGCTTTTAATTCCATTGGAATGGAAGAAGCCAACAGTTTAACAGCTCCTCAATCTATCCATATTTACTAAATCTCACCATCTTGCGAAAAAATTAAAATAAAATAAAATAACTTTTTCCGAGTCACATGAGCTAATGATATAGAACAATGTCAAGATCAATATGCTGTTAGTCCTTTACAGGAAATCTTAAGACTGTAACTGATATACTAGATCTTATTTTCTAATTATAAATCACTCTGTAAACATATTTAGGCAAGCATAATTGAATAATAGCTGGTGTCACTTTGGGCAACATATTAACTTCCTTTAGCTAGTTTGAAACACTTCACTTGGCCCCACTAGTGGCTAATCAAACGGCATTTTAACTTGCAATTACTACAACAAAAGAATAATATGGTCATGTAAAGTGTCTGTCTTGTATACTGATCCTCCTTATCACTTGTTCCTTGTCCTGCTGAACTTAGTGGTTAAAAAAGAAATAGATCCATAGATAAAAATATCAGTATTAGTAACAATATTATACATAATATTTATCAGTATTTGGGCATACCAAATATAAATTTTTTCTACGAATTGAAACCCAGGGCAAATCATTTATGTATTTGCTGATATATCATCAATATAATAATATATCGCAATTTAATTGCGGTATTAATGGATCTGATACCGATATTTATCAACCAATAGTTCAATCGGTGAACAGGTTACCACCCATAGAAACTTCTACAAGACATATTCGCCAAGCTGGCCGAACCCCACCACTTCCTTTTCCTCCAGTTTATAAGGAGCCACACTTTCTAATCACTTGCCATGACTTCCCTTTTCTTTGACTTAATATGAAGTCTTTTTCTCTATTGATTTCACTTGTTCTCATGTCCTTCTGTTCTTGATTTCAGTTCACCATTTCTTCTACAACCTCAGAAAATAAAGCTTTCTTAACTCCGTTTCATTGTCAAAGCTTGTGATATCTTTCGATTACCCACTTAATATACGGTCAGTAAAGCTATCTAGACATGGCATCTTCATCATATAGCTCCAGCTCCGCATGGACTGCAACACAAAACAAGCAGTTTGAAAAGGCGCTGGCTCAATACGATAAGGAAACCCCCGACCGCTGGCAAAAGGTTGCCAGGGTTGTGGGAAAATCGGCAGAGGAAGTGAAGAGGCACTATGAAATACTTGTAGAAGACATTAAGCACATTGAGTCAGGTCAAGTCCCATATCCTAAATACCGATCAACTGGAAAAATTTAAGGCATCCAAATCAACTAGAAAAGGTAATTCACAGTTTGTTTTCTACCTACTAACAACCAGGATAGCACCTTCTCTGCTATTTCAATGTGCTTCCATTTTCTGATATATACCCAACAATGCGATAAAATCGCAACATGTTGTTCTGGCCAATAATCATAATATTAGACAATATAACTGATATTGGCTATTCTTTTGGCTGATATTTTACTCTAGGCTAATTTTTATATATGATATATTTGATAACGATATATATTATCTAATACGATTGATACTGATACCAATATTTTTATCCATGGTTCCATCTAACACTTGCATCATTCAAGAGAAAATCTCAATCAGCAGAAAATTGTTGTACTCGAGTCCATATGATCACGACCACTAGGAAACAAATCAGGACATCATCACTTTTGATAGTACTTTTTGTGGGGCCACGCAATTGCGAACTGAAATTTCACAGTTGTAAGGGGGTGGGACATCAACTGTTTTAATTGAAGATTTAGCAAATGTCCTATTCATCAAAAGGAGTATTTTTTTTATGGAAAATATGGTGGCGGACCACAAATCTACTCAACCCCTTATCTTGTCTCTCAAAATGGAAAAAGGAACCCACATTATCTTTAATCCTACAGCTTCTGGATAACATGCGATGGTCCATTGCAGCCATGTCCAAAGAGCTCAAATTTTCTAATTTTCCAAACAATAAATGTACCATTTTTGATAATAATCCTTTCTTCAGAGCCACAGATATGTTCTCTCTCTTCATTACTTCATAGGCCTTATGATATACACGTGTCGATAATAAACATTTTCACTTTTAACTATGATCTCAAATATATCTTAAAAGCTCGAAAGAAAGCTTGAGTTTTTCCAATCACCATTATAAATGAAAATATCGGTATTAATATGTTTTGGTATTTGTTGAAAAATAATTATCGAAAATTGGAAAATGGGGGCATATATCGAGTGTAATGGTGAATATTTTGAATATTAACTGATATATTAAGCTTTTGTCATGAGATTAGGAAATATCAATATCGGGGGGCTAATATTGATGCTGATAGATATTGGCTGATTTTCATTCCATGGATCAATCAATTCCATTGTAAATTTTGAACACAAGCGCATATTACAGAACCTGATACACAAACAGAAGTGTGAATGATGAAACCTGAATTATGTTGAATTATCTTCCAATCTTCGTCTAAACTCTCATTGCCTTCCCTTCCCCAAAGTTCTCGTCCCCTTTCTTCATGACTGCTCTCGATTTTCTCTTAACTCTCTCATGAAACACGATCAAAGTCCTTGTGATAAGCCAATTCATGGTTGGTTCATCACACTCAACTGGTTCTTGCTAACCAAAGCTGTCTGCAGAAAATGATACTGCAGAATATATTACAGCTCCATTTTTAGATCCCCTATCTATGGAAAGTTCCTTCAGTCATCCATCACAAACTGATTATCACAAGTAAAATATCCTTAATTCTCCACAAATTTCTTCAACATTGTTAAATTGAATTTGATTTAGCTCAGCAACTAGGCAATCTTGAACATTGCTTATGGACCCGAAACTGAGTGATCCATCCATAACCAGAATGTAGTTATAATCTCTCGGATCTGAATTTGACACTTTTCTGCATTTGTGATCTAGCAGGTTATTGCAGTATCTACAACACCAATGAATACTTTTGTGTTCTTGAATGCTCCATACGCAGAACGAGTCTGTGCAGCTGATCCCAAAAAGACCAGTTTACTATTTCCTTTAATAACTTCTCTTGGACATTTTCTTAGGAAGTTGTTATATTCCTGTTATCAGTGAAATAGCCATAATTGATGTAATTCTCTACTTATGGGGATAGTGAAAAGTATTGTGAATGTGAAGGCATTATATTTTCTCTTTTCCACTATTGGAAAGACTTATATCTATCAAATGTTAAAGCGCAAACTAAGCTCAGCGTATAATACAAGTAGCAAGCAATTTAACAAGTCAGCAAATTGAGTCATTGAATCAGATTTAAATAAAAAAACAAAGTAATTGACATTTTATCAAAGAAACAAGAAAACTCATTATAGAAGAGGCAGGGAAGAGTTTGAAGGAAACCTTCGTGCATGATCTTGTGCATTTAGTGCAGAAGGCACAACTTTTGGACAAAAATGCAAAATGAAGAGAGCTGCTGACATTCAGCTATGCCAGTACACACCTCATCTTAACAGTTGAACATTAAATTTTAAAAATTTTAACATACTTCATGTCAAAAAGCAGCGCATATTTTACTCAAGCTTAAAAAAGTAAACCTTTCTAAAACTATCAATCCATTTGGATCCAAGAAAATACGAGGAAAAAGCATCATAAATTTGTATGCACGTTCAATTTTGTTGCTACTCTGCATACACATTAACAATTCTGACAACCAGGCAATTACAAATGTGACAGACTGCTTCCAGCATTCAATATGCCAACTAATAATCTTACTATTGGTCAAATCTTATATTACACCACTTTTCCATCTGATCTTCCATTTGAGACTTGTTGGGGAATCAGGGAAAACAAGGCTTTCAACATACTCAATGCTTGAGTAATATCACCAAAACAATTTCACAAAAAAGATGTAATTCAATGGATTTGATGCAGATCAACAAGTATGAGTGTCGCATTGCCTTCTGTGAGTACTGTGCAGTATAACTCTTCTGATTTCCTCAAATCCAGAAAAACTCAAATGGCAGTTTTCTATCCAACCTAAAATGTAGCTTATACAATTTAATTAAGAAATGAAAGATAAATCATAGATTAACTAAGTCCACTGGGGGGCTTGGACTATATAATTATCTGCTGAGTTAGATTATGAAACAGCATTTTACCAAATGTTTTTATTGTATAAATGTGATTTCTATTGAAGCATATACTCGTAGTCAGGGCATCAATGCAGGGGAGACAATTTCAAAGATTCCCAAACTCCATGTTGCTTAACATCCACATCATCCCACTCCCATCTCTCAAAAGGCAAAGCACAGACCCATCACTCATAAGGTGATATCCAGATTGAACTTCGGAATAGGCACTCCTTTGAATGCTTCATCAACCAAACCTAGTTCAAATATTTTGTAATCATTAGGGTGATTTAGAGGGGAAAAACCCAATGCAACATTTCACTAACCATTACTTTATTTATCGAATAAAATCTAGGTACATTTTTACGAACAGCTTCAACTTTGTGCACTTGCTAAAATTCAAGGAAGACATATGCACAAAAGATTCAAACTTTGATTCAAAAACATACAACAAGAAGACAATAGTCATCCAAAGACAGCATGTATCCAAAGTCCTGTCAGGTGGCACATGAATATCCTAGTACTACTAGAGAGGACTAGAAAACTTTGCTTAACAATGAATGCTGGGATTGTAAATTTAGAAGATGTCCTACATATTTATCAAGAAAACTTTACAGAATTCCCAAAAGAAGCAATTTTTTTCGAGTTTGCAAAACAGCAAAGCACACTAATGAATTGCAAGAACCCACTAAGAAAGTAATAGCACGCCAGTGCATGGGATTGATCAAAATCATCAATTTTAAGTTCAATTAAACCTTTCTAACCATAATTATTATTGACATTGCCATGAGGTGCATAGCTGAGCATGTACTAGGAATTGTGAAGATTTCACAAAAACACTTTTTGCTAGCATAGGAGATGAAGGTGGTGCTTTGAAAGTTAGATTTGGAAAATCAGGGACTTGAGAGTACATAAAGCAAACTAAATTTATGGAACCGAGTACTTAACCAGCAATCTTGCCAGGATTTCAACAAAACTAAGCTCTTGGGGAAGTGGCTGCTGGTCCTAATTCTTTGTCTTCATTTTGTCTTCTTCATTGCAGCTACCATGAGACTTTGAACGGTGGTGGACTGGTAGCAGAGAGATGAACTGCCATCTGCGAGTCAATTTTTCCTGTTTGGGGATTATTGAGTTCATCAATTGTCCTAGACATAAACATGTTCCATTGACAGTCTCCATAGAGAAGGGGAATCCTAAGAATCAAGCAGATACAAATCTAAAACACTACTTCCAACATTCAGCCTGCAAAACATCTATTACTGTAGCCCACATAGTTTTCCTTGATTTTCTTATACCAAACAAAAATTCCGTTTCCTTTATCTTCAAAAAGGAAATCCTCAAAGTGAGTATGAGATGGGTCAATTCTAAACCACCTAATCTTTTTCTCACTATTCTTCTATTAGGACTTTGCTGGTGCAACAGGCAAAACAAAACCTCAACATAGCTCATTGTCAAAGTAACAGGGTCCAAACATTGCAGAAATAAGATGAACAGATTATAATTCACTACAACAGCTGATACATCACCTTCTTTGTGTAGTGCTCCCAGAACTTTTCCAATTTCCTCTGGTCCAAAAAATCTTAAGGATGGTACTTTTCTATCCAACGTAACATCTAGCTTGGACAACTTGGTCCAAGATCCCCACAATCCATATTACTTTAACATCCATATCACCCCACCTCTACACATTTCATAACACCCAGTCATGGAAGAAAAATATTTGTATCAGTATCGGTTAAATCTATATTGGTATTAAACAAATTAGACAATACGTATCAATATTCAATATATTATAAGCAGAAAAGTTCTAAAAATCATAAACTAACAGAGTTTTATCGGCTGATATATCACGATATATTACTGATACGGTAATATATCGCCGTACTGAAAAAAATTGGTATTTGGGCCCTCGATACTAATGCTTACCGGCTGTTATCTACATCAATGCACCCAGTCATTAGCACCCATCCTTCACAAAAGAGCTCCCAAATGAACCTAGGTATCTGCACTTTTTTGAATGTTTCATCAACCAAATCTAGCCTATGGAAACTATTTGTATCGGTATTTTTCGCAGCTATATCACAATCAATTGTATCAAGCACAAAGTCTTTTTTAACATGGCATACCAAAATAAATTTGGGAGAATATCAATTGATATATTGACTGTACCAGAGTGTATCAATAATATTGGCTGATATACCATGATATTACACCAATATGATGACATATTACGATTTTGACCAATGCAATGTGTTATTATCCAATACCCCGTCTCCATAATACAATGCAGGTACAGTTTCATGAACACCTACAAGTTTTCTTCCCTAATCGGAATACAAGACAGACAGATACGCCAATCGCTTAGAACTTGGCTTCATAAGACAGAAAACAAGAAACCACTAATCTCTCTCTCTCTCTCTCTAAGAAGAAGCCAATAGTCATTCAAAGACAACATGTATCCTAAGCCAAATGCTAGCTGTATCTGGAACCTTCCGAGTCTTATGAAGGAATGGAAACTTTTGGATTACTGATTAATGCGGGGATCGTAAATACAGATTAAAATCTCTACATATTTGATCTTTCCCGACTTCGAAAACTAGTAGGGAAACACAGCAATCCGTAGCTTGAAACCAGTAAGAAGGTAATGATACGGCATTCATGGGTATCACGGGATCCATCGAAATCATTGATTCCAATTTCAACTAAATCAATCACACCATAATCATCATTAAAACTCATCTCCATGGGGTACAGAATCAAGCATGTAAAACAGCAGGAATACCTAATCACAGAAAAAAAGGCACGAAAAATCAAGGCACACCGTTTGCTAGCGAGAGTGAATGTGGCACATTGAATCGAAGTAAGGAATCAACCTGCCATAAGCTATCAGGCGAGCTGAGAAATGCCTGCTTCTCTCGTTTGCAGGTAGAGTATTCTATGTATCACCATTTTATTGTCTCCATTAATTCAACAATTTCTTCTTTTTATTTTTATTTTTAAAATTAATATTATATGTTATCGAATT
>JAODPA010051778.1:0-11533 GCA_025585075.1 Nepenthes mirabilis | reverse complement strand
CCTGCGTATTTAAAATATTTTAACGGTAGAGTATAGGGCTCATGGAAACTCAACATCAAATCTAAATCCATGACATGACAATAAAATTACTTCATAATTATAATTTAAATATCAAGTTTAAACTCCCAAAACTCCTCCTTGCTCTCAGCTCGACTATGTCTCACTCACAATGGTGGCCAGGACAGATGCCTCCGTGGCTTACCACCAAGCAAAGACTAGCTAGGAAGTGAAGCGAAAGTAAACTGTCCAACGACAGAGTTGGCCAATTAGAAATCTGCCACGACAAAGATCTTTTGACGCCAAGGACAGTAACGCATGGGATGGGGATAAATAGAAGAAAAGCTATCGTTTTGTGTTATTTCTTAGATCTCGTCGATCAACTCCAGAAGATCGTCGACTTCCTGCCTCAATAACGTAATTTTCTGCTGGTGAGGAGAGACTCGGTTCTCTATCTCTCGTGCTCCAAGCTTTTTCTCGTAACAATCTACTACAATTGAGTACTTTGACATCAACCTCTCTTGCAACTCTTTTTCCTTGGCAACAAGCTCCTCAACCTACAAAAGAGTCAATAAACTTAGATCAAGTTTCATGCAAAATCTACACACCAAACAAATTCTAATGAGAAAACCAACCGGTGTGCCCGTCAGACCAAATCCGAGTAGGAGGACATTGAAGAATAGAGAATTACAAACATACATATACATACATACATACATTTATATATATACAGTCAATAAACTTAGATCAAGTTTCATGCAAAATCTGCACACCAAACAAATTCTAATGAGAAAACCAACCGGTGTGCCCATCAGACTAAATCCGAGTAGGAGGACATTGAAGAATAGAGAATTACATACATACATATACATACATACATACATTTATATATATACAGTCAATAAACTTAGATCAAGTTTCATGCAAAATCTGNTATATATACACGTGTGTAGGGTGGAGGCATCAAAAAAAGCTCTCAATTTGCCACCTTTTCTCCAACCCTATTCTCAACTTCATAATCAATTATGACCCTTTTTCTTAAAATAAAATTGATACTAAAATAAAAGTTGAGAATAGAATTAGAAAAGGCAAAAAAGTAACAGACTTTTTTTTTATTTCTCCCTCTTGTAACGTCACAGAATGTCTAAAAATTTAAGTTCTCCACCATCAAAATTATATATGCTATAGTCAACCGGGTATTAAAAGGCTGGTTCATCCCATGCAAAGTTGTCAAAATTTGACCAGTAATTTTTTTTTTAGTAATCAACTGCTAATAAGCATGACAATGTTTTTGAACTCAAACATGACAACTGCTTAGAGTTGTGTTAACAGATCATATTGAAAATCACCACCTTAGTCAAAATAGCACCACTTTCAAATTTGTAAAACCACCAAGCAAGAGAGTTACCTTCGATTCACCTATTTGTGACAAAGCTATAGAGAGATTCATTATAATGTGCTTAAGTTCAAAAGAATAGCTACAGAAGGAAACAGAACTGAAGCTAGGAGTAAACCAACCCTGGGCAAAATTTGAGCAGCTTGCGGAGAAGACTGTAAGGAGGACAGCAATAGTTTCAACTCTTTTGAAAGCTCTTTCAGCAAACTGTCAGCTGATTTGCGAGCAGCTTTACAAGCCTGAATATTCCCAGTTCTAGACAGATCTCCCAACGCGGCTTCTAGCTTATCATGAATTGTTAAACATTGATGGACAATGTTTTGCAGCTGCTGGACTGCTGTTTGCACCTAATATCAGAGTCCAACTTCAGCACATCTCAATATGTTTTACCTTCCCATGCTCATATTATTTATCATCCTGCACTTGCATCTGATATTATATAATACCCAACTTCAGTACATTTCAATATATTTACCTCCTACTCACCTCATCCCACTGAAGTTTCGCCAAATAAGAGGCAGAGGACTTTGATATTGTCACATCAACATGCATGTATACAATACAAGCAACAAAAAGGAAGAAAAATCCAGTAACTAGCATCAATGGTTCCCTAAGCAAGGATAGATTGTTGAACTTGTAAAAGACCTGCAACATCAAGAAAAGATTTAAGACACACGAAAAGAGGTAATGCAAGCATTCAAGAATCATTGATTGCAGCAAATAGAAATAAAAATGAACAATATTTGACTCTGAGAGTGGATATTTCATCAGCACATGCCTGCAGCAAGTAATCATTGTTAGGATCATGTGCCCTTACAGAGGGTGGCATTGTCCAGAATGAAAATCTATTAGTTTTATTCCCAAACCATTAAACATGAGAAATTAATACCTGGAAATGCTGATAATGTTCGGGGACAACATTCAACTTCTCCAGTATTACCACTGGCCTACCAGCAATATCCAGGTGGGAGAGTTTTGTCTGCAGGAAACAGAAGCACCATATATATCTTCCATATTTCATTAGACAAAAATCTCAGTAACCCATTAAGAGAAAGGAGAATAAGCAAAAAGTAAAGATACAAGAAGAAACTTGATAACTAAATGCTAAAAGTAGTGCATATTTTTAACCTCTTGCCATTGTTTCACAGCATATGGCACTGAAACAGATATCTCCTTTGACCCCTCAGGTAAAACAACCTGCAAAATGAGTGGCATGAATATAACAAATAAAAGAAGCTGCAATGCAAAGAAGTGGTATTCCAGTGAGTTTGTTAAACTATCATTATTATACAGCTTGAGAACAATGTCTCAGAGCCAGATCCCAAATAACATTGAACTAAGAAAATATGTGAACTCCTATTTTTATTAAAAGATAGCATACAATAACCAGTGAATTTATAAGCTTCTTATTTACACAGATAACAGTATTCTAGTATACAGTACCATATAAGACAACAAAAGCTATACTTACTAACACAGTAACCAATTATTACCTTCACAATAAGATTATCAGTGACCAACTCATTCACAGGGCTACCAAAAGATATGTCAATGAAGCGCTTTCCTCCAGCCTCAAATAAGTAGTCCTTTAGAGGCAAACTATATCCAATAGTAAAAGAAGTTTTCCAGCCACCAAACATAGGATACCTTGGTTCAATTTCTAGTTCCGTCTGCAGTCAAGAAGGATAAAGCAAAAACAAATGAGGAATAAGTCCCACATCTTTCACTGCTGAGATAAATTTTTTTAAATGACCTTTTTTATATCGATTCGCAAATTTGAAGTGGAAATATTGCCAATTTCATCCCTATAGTAAACAGAATGTGCCCTTGGGGGTAGTTTGGCGATAAGTCTGCTAAATGCTGATGCACCTTTTGTACGTGGACTTGACTGAAAATCAAGCCTGAAATGTACAAAAACAATTTGCAATTTACAGCAAGAAACTGACATGGTAATTACATGATATGTACATATATCCTTGGAAGAGAATGCAAATTAGTAGCGAACTAACCTAGAAAATTCTCCCTTGAGATGAGCACCTCCATGAATAATGTTGTAATGCTCTGTAATTTGCACATTGCCCCAATGTGAAATTTCTATCTCACGTACCAACTTTTGGGCAACTGCAAAAGGTTGGTTGTCCTCAAAATGGACAGCAATTGATGAGTATGAGAAAGAAGGTAGGTTCTCATAAGTTCCGTATTTGATTTCTGAACCATGAAGTTTGGTTTTTTCTAATTTGGTATAGAATTCAATACTTGCATCAGGAAGTTTAATGCTCAGTGCCTGCACCTTAACTTCGTAAGGAGACAGATAATATGCAGTATCCTGGAATAAAACAAGCTGGTATTCATCTTGAGTAATTTCCTCAGGAAATGGTTTCAAGACATGGGTAAATACAGTCAACACTTCAAGAGTCAAACTTTCTCCCTTGGTGAGTGCCTTCGGTAGAGATGCAGAATAAAATATTAATGCTGGAGGCATTCCAGCAGGATGAATAGGTTGGACTGGAAGACTAACAATAGGACCCCTTGTTTTCCCTTTCCCTTCAGCATGTACCACTAATAAAAATGCCAAATTTATTGCCTGGTGATCTGGGAATGCCAACAAAAAGCTTGAAACAGGATCCCTTCCCTCATTCTCCACCTATAAAGTTGTAGAAATTAGAAAAGATATCGTGTGCAAAATATATATATATATATATATATCAACTGTGATCAGGTTTTCCAGGACCCACTTAATCAGGAAGTTAATGCCGAAATTTCAGTAAGAAAATTCCTACCAACAAAGGCATTGAGCAAGCTTAAGGTGAAACGTTGAGCCACCTACTTGTTTGGGTTGATGATCAAAATCACTAGGCCAACCCCCAGCGCCACCTATGATACTTCCAAGCATCATGTAAAGTTATGACTTAGGAATAAACAACCATCACTCAAGGCTCCAATAGTGGGGAATACTAGTACATTTATGAAAAGAACACTGTGGTGAATGTGTGAAAGAGGATTAAGAGTTTTAGCCCACAATTTCCAAAATATACCCAAAAACAGCCATAAAAAATTAGTAATAGCCTAGCCGAAATGATGTAAAACCAGCCAGTTGAATTTTCCAAAATAACAATAAGAGTAGTACGACATCCAGAATATCAATAAGAGAAAGGAGCTTTATGAAACAATAAGAAGGACAATCAAAGCCACCTTGAGAGTTGAATTGACACGCACAATTGGAGACGTCAAATCAATCTGCAACGGAATACCAAGGCCAAGTTAGCCAAGACTATACAGTTTGAGAGCAATAAGATCTACAGTTCCAGCTATTGTGAAAACAAAATGCCACGCAAATTTATTATAATATTTTGCCACCATTTCGTGTTTCATCCTCTTGAATGAACAAGTCCAACTAGACAAATGGTGAGACTATATAGAATTCACAAGATGAGCAGGCCAATATTATCATTAATCTGCAGATCAAGAGAAGAATTTCGTCCCCAGAACACTCCGTTAATCAAGCACAGCCCCCCCCCCCCTCTCTCTCTCTCTAAGTTTCCGTCAAAAGCATCACAAGGCATATGATGCTTGATTAAGGAAAAGACACTCTAGAGAATCTAAGCACATCCACAACCACCAACACTACTTTCTGGAGAAAAAAAATATCAGCATCGTTCCTCAGAAACGCAAAATAAACAAAAGGATGAAAATGTTCAAGGCGATAAAATTATGTTTCCACAAGCAAAAGGATGAAATTCGAGCGGCATCGAATAGGAGTTTGATGAAACCGCATTAGCTCTGCAATCTTGAAATCCCTAAATACGATTGAAAATAGAAACCATGATGAAAATGTAGGAAAGGGAGAGAGGGACGTACCCGACGATCAACCTTGGAAAGAATTAGGGCGGAGAAAGTAGGCGACGAGAGAAGAGCGAGTGAAAATATCGGTAGAAGAAATCTGAAACCCATAGTTTCTCAGAAGGGTCAGAGCTTGTAGCTCCTAAGATCTCCGACGGCAGCCAGTCCAAGGAAACAAGTGAATCTGCTGGCTATCTGTCACACCGCACGGTCGCTAAATTGAACCGAACACGGCCTCCGCAGTCTAGTTAGGTCTTTGAGTTTGTGAAAGTCCGTCCGCTTGGCCCTGTTAGACATCGGGTCTGTTTTTGGAAAATATTCTAAGTTGTTATAATTTGTTATTTTTTTTTAGAATTAATCTTGTAAAAACACTGGATTGTGATTTATAATGACTTAAAAATATGTTTTATAATTATCAAAAACATAAAATTTTTCAAAAATTATGTCAAATAAGTATTTTTATAACTTGACATAAGTAATTAAATCGAATAAATAAGGTGATTGTTGACTGTTGTAATTGAATAATGCATGCTATGGTTATTGATGTGTTTTTAGATCCAGATTACCATACGAATTAGAGAGCCACTTGGTCTCGCCTAATAGGTCAAATTGAAGTAAATCCAATCTCCATCTTCTAGAAATTTGGATTCTACAAACCTCAATAAACAAATAAAAAGTTAAAGATATATAAAACTCACCCTCAATATATTATCCGACATTAAAATCAAAAATCCTTCGTAGATGGCGAGAAAGATGGAAGCATGTAAGGCGCGTGGATACACGAATGAGGGAGATTGAGTGTTAGTTGGAGGATTGAACTCCGATAAATGCATTCTATTAGGATCGACTAATTAGAGAGTGCACTTTTTATGAAGAGTGGCTTGTGAGAGAGATACACTCGTGAGTTGAGTGGCTTTGGATAGGGTATGCTCACGAGTATAGGTGGTCTCAGTGTGTTGAAATGCTGAGCCTTAAGAACCTCTTTGGGAATTCAAGAGTGAATCCCCTTCCTTGTGGAGGAGGAGGCATATTTATAGAGTGAGTGCCGATTTATTCATCCTTAAACCTTATGGCTGGTGACAATTATCCGCGTGGATCCGTTGAGCTATTTTAGCGATCACAGGGAGTTGTTATACTAATTGCTACCATCTGGGAATATTTGTTCCACTAATTATGGGGGCGCTACATGGTAACTGCCGCTTGAGAAGTTCGCTGAGCAATAACTGCTATCCTAGGGCGACACGCAGTTATGGGGTGATATTTTGAATATATTTACTAAGCTGTGAGAATAATCATAGGGCTACATTATGGTAAATACCACTAAGCTGTGAAAGCTATCAACTGTTGAGTCAGAGAGACAACCGCTAGGGTGATGCATTATGCAACCCTAATTGCCCACTTTCTATTAGGCTATTCCGGGTCAACCCGTTTGGTCCAATTGAGTTGCCTTCTAGATCTTAGGCCAATGGAGCATCTTGCTGGACTTTCATTTCTTGAGGTCTTTCTTCCTTCAATGGACTAAATTTTTGAGCCGATCTTTAGGTCATCAAACTCATTATTAACCCCCCATGTTGGGAGGTTTAAATTTTTAATTTTCAGCATGTTAATTGATGGGACGCTAGCTATAGGCCTACAAGCGTGCTCCTTTCCTAGGTAGTCTACTAATACATTGCCCAATCGGGCAGGATTTTAATAGGATTTGATTCAATCTTCTACAAATAACACTGACATAGGTAATCTCATTATATTAATTGCTTGTTGATCCTTATCTCGGCTATAAATGAAGGGCTCTCTATACCTTACATCACGAATTGTCTTCACTAGCCAAACGGTGTGAGAGTTCAGAGTTAGTATGGAGCCTACGCTACCACAAGTTGGGATTGGAGAAAGCTCTGCTCCAACGTTCGAAGACGAGATTCAAGGATGCACTTATAGTCTGCATTGGTTACCCTCTTTTGTGTGAGAAGCCACCTTAATTTTCCTCTTTTACGCCTGTCCCAAAACTGGGCCTAATATTTCCAAGCAAAATTGTGAGGTTCCGGATTTAGGAACTTGATAATAATGAGGTGGTTAGTATGTTAATGATTAACACTAATCCTATGGAAAGATTAAGGTTTGGTGTCGAAAGAAAAATCGGAAAAATTATTCGGGTCCGGGCTGCTGAAGCCCTGCCAGCAGGCTTGCGCCTGCTGGGCGCTCGAGCCGTGGCTCGAGTGGAAAAACCAGAAGCGAAGCCGCTCGCTGGCCGCTCGAGTGGTGGACAACCCGTGGCACGGCCGCCCGCTGGCCTCTTGACCGGCAGGCGCAGTATAAATACGCGCCGAGTTTCCTTCTCCTTCATTTTCAGATCGACCGAGGGTTTGAGGAGAGAGAGAGAGCACCAATTTTAGAGAGAGAAGAAGGGAGATCGAGCCCGGGAGTCCGATTTCGTCTGAGAGCCAGGTATAAAAGTGAAAGCACGCGTCGAGGCAAGTGTTCTCATACCCACTTCTCGTTCTCTTTCGATGTTTTATGTATTTTTGTTGGGTATTTTGTGTCAATACCCATGGTGAACGGTATAATCTTGAAACCCATGTCTAGAGGTCCAAGAAAATGTAGTTAGTTGTCCGAATCGTGTCCGATCCGCCCGGTTTGGTTTTACCAAAATCCTAACCCACGAAAAATTGGGGATTCCCCGTTTTCTACCCGTATATCATGAAATTGACCCCAAAATGTGAATCCCCACGTCCCAATGATGTTATATATCGGCCGCGGGTTCGATTTTACACGTTTTGACCCGTTCGCGGCGTCCAAGCCCTTTAAATGGGTGTTGTTACTGTTCACCCGAGACCGGAGGTGATAATTGCGCGGTCACCTTCGTAAAATGATGGGATGACCCTAGAATATGAATCCCCGTGTCCCAATTGTGTGTATATATCGACCGGATGCCGAATCTCGTAAGATTTGACCCGTTCGTGGCATCCGGAAGCCTTAATAGTTCCCCGTTGTGGATAATCCGAAAATGAATGGGAAGTTGCATACTTCCACCGTCGTGATAAGTTAAATCGAACCCAAACGTGAAATCTCGTGTACAAAGAGTGTGTACGAATCCACCGGACGTCCGAATTTTAAGTATCGAACCGTGTACGGTGTCCGGGTGTTCAAGATGAGATCCGATCGTGATCACCCAAAATGGAATGAGAAATGTAAAGTGATATGCTTTCAAAATCGTTGTGAAAGTAACATTTAACCGATTAAACGTAAATGTAAGCCCGAACGTGAATTCGTGTGCTGGAGGCAAGGGAATGAGTCTCAGAGGTTTCAAAGTGACTTGTGATCGTCTGAGGTATGAGATCTAATCTCTATTGTAAACTTGGAATGATTTGTTGTGGATTAAGGGAATTGAGTCCCATTGGATATTGAGAATTGTGACGTGAATGGAAGGGAGTCCACATTGTGCTTGTGATGATATAATCTCCTTGATGGAGATGTGTGTGATGAGATGATCTCCCGATTGGAGATCTTGTGATGGGAATGAGATTTCCCGAGATGTGATCGTGTGTGGCAAATACGGGTTTCTCTCTCCAAATGTTGAACCTAATCTTGAAACTAGGACCCTGAGTCGTATGGGTAGTATTCTTTAGTATACCATGTCCATCGCGGTGTGAACCCGAGGAATACTTGGCCACATATTCCAACCGCTCGTGGGAGCGGGTGATGTCTGTGGTACGCTTTGGAAAACTACTGTGAAAGAACGAGGATTGCCCTGGACCCCGGGGGTGTGGGGAGTGTCTGTCGACACTACATATTGAGATGTAGTTGTCTGTGATGATTGTTGCATGGATGCAACCGAGGGTCGTGTGCTACCGACCTAAAATAGTAGTCGTGGCTTTAGAATGTGTAGCAAACACATTTCTATCCTCGTTCTCTCGGATCGTGAGCTAGTACGGTCTACTAGCCGGGATCCGCAAAGACGACGTAATAATAAAAATGAATAATGTTCAAGATATGAACCGTGAGAAACCATGTGAATCCAGTTATTCAAGATGAACCATGTGAATCCCGTGAACCAAGATGTAATCATGAAAACCATGAGAATCAAATGAATCCGAATGGTGACCAATCAGTGTAATTGTCAGGTTCCGGATTTAGGAACTTGATAATAATGAGGTGATTAGTATGTTAATAATCAATACTAATCCTATGGAAAGATTAAGGTTTGGTGTCGGAAGAAAAATCGAGAAAATTATTCAGATCCGGGCTGCTAAAGCCCTGCCAGCAGGCTTGTGCCTGCTGGGTGCTCGAGCCGTGGCTCGAGCGCTTGTGCCAGAGGCACCCCTTGCCTTCTGGCTGCTCGAGCGGCAGGCGCAATATAAAAGTCGCGCTGCGCCTTCTCCTCGTCATTTTTGCTCGATTTAGGGTTGGAGGAGAGAGAGAGAGAGCCGATCCTTGAGAGAGAAGGAAGGAGATCGAGCCCGGGAGTCCGATTCCGCCCGAGAGCCAGGTATACTAGTGAAAGCACGCGTCGAGGCAAGTGTTTTATCACTTCTCGTTCTCTTTCATTGTTTTATGTATTTTCGTTGGGTATTTTGTGTCAATACCCACAGGGAATGTTAGAATCTCGAAACCCATGCCTTGAGGTCTAAGAAAATGTAGTTGTTTGTCCAAATCGTGTCCGATTCGTCCGAGTGGGTTTTACCGAAACCCTAACCCACGGGATTTTGGGGATTTCCCGTTTTCCGGCCTTGTATCATGAAATTGACCTCAAAATTGGAATCCTCATATCCCAATGATGTATATATGTCGGCCGCGGGTCCGATCTTGCACGTTTGGACCCGTTCGCGGCGTCCGAGCCCATTAAATGGGCGCTGTTACTGTTCACCCGAGACCAAAGGTGGATTTTGCGCGTTGTCACCTTCGTAAAATGTTAAAATAACCCTAGAATATGAATCCCCGTATCCCAATTGTGTGTATATATCGACCGGATGCCGAATCTCGCAAGATTTGACCCGTTCGTGGCATCCGGGAGTCTTGAAATAATTCCGTGATTGTTTATCCGCAATTAAAGGGGAAGTTACATGCTTCCATCATCGTGATAAGTCAAATCGGACCCAAATGTGAAATATCGTGTACAAAGAATACATACGAATCCACCGGACATCCGATTTCCAAGTATTGAACAGTGTACGGCGTCCGGGTGTTCAAAAGGAAATCTGTTATTGTTCACCCGAAATGGAATGAGAAATGTAAAGTAATATGACCCCATAATTGTATTGAAAGTAACGTTTAAATGTTTAAACGTAAATGTAAGCTCCGAATGTGAATCCGTGTGCTGGAGGCAGGAGAATGAGTCTCGGAGGTTCCAAAGTGACTTGTGATCGTTTGAGATATGAAATCTAATCTCTATTGTGAACTCGGGATGGTTTGTTGTGATTAAGGGAATTGAGTCCCATTGGATATTGTGAATCGTGACGTGAATGGAAGGGAATCCATATTGTACTTGTGATGATATAATCTCCTGGATGGAGATGTGTGTGATGAGATGATCTCCCGGTTAGAGATCTTGTGATGGAAATGAGATTTCCTGAGATGTGATCGTGTGTGGCAAATGTGGGTTTCCCTCTCCAAGTGTTGAACCTAACCTTGAAACTAGGACCCTGATTCATATGGGTAGTATTCTTTAGTATACCATGTCCATCGAAGTGTGAACCCGAGGAATACTTGGCCACGTATTCCGGCCGTTCGTGGGAGTGGGTGATATCTGTGGTACGCTTTAGGAAACTACTGTAGAAGAACGAGGATTGCCCTGGACCCCGGGGGTGTGGTGTGTGTCTGTCGACGCTACATATTGAGATGTAGTCGTCTGTGATGATTGTTGCATGGATGCAACCGAGGGTCGTGTGCTACCGACCTAAAATAGTAGCCGTGGCTTTAGAATGTGTAGCGAACACATTCCTGTCCTCGTTCTCTCGTATCGTTGGTTAGTACGGTCTACTAGCTGGGGTCCGCAAAGATGATATAATAATAAAAATGAATAATGTCCAATCGATGAACCCGTGAATCAAGTGATTCAAGATATAACCGTGAGAATCTTGTGAACCCAAATGATGACCAATCAGTGTAATCGTGAGAACCGTGGGAATCAAGTGATTCCAGTTGTTCCTGTTCCCTCTCCTATTCCCTGATTTTAGAGAGTATGTATTCCCTCCCGTTTCAGTCATTGTACATGTCTTGGAGGGGTGTTTATGATTACATTTGCTTAGCTGTTGGCTCACTCTTACTATTGTTGTCTCTTTTTCAGATGAGAACACTTAGCTGGCG
>JAODPA010051756.1:0-11534 GCA_025585075.1 Nepenthes mirabilis | reverse complement strand
AATTTTTATTTTCTATTACTTTATTTTTGTATATTTTCTATAGCCAAAACGGCCACAAAAAATAAAACCTGGGCGCGTCAAAGGGCTGATGAGATATAAGATGATAGGAAAATAAAATGGAAAAGAAAAAAGCAGTAGGGCGCGCGTAGTAGCAAAGAAGAAAGAAGACGAGAGAGAAGGCAGAGAAGGGAAAAAGGCTGGATGCAGATCCATTCCGGCACTCTCAAAATGCCGGTTGCAAATCAATTGCGGCATTCCTTCTCTCAAAATGCCCAGACGCAGTTGCATACTGCCACCTCCTCTCATAAGAAGCCCGACGCAGTTGCATTCCGACATATTTTCTCTCAAACCAATCGGTCCATTTCATATTGGCATTTGCTCTCTCAAAATGCCCAGTCACAGTTCTAAATTGACACTTCTTCTCTCTGTTCTACACTATAGAGTCCCACATTGGATTAGAGTGGGAAACAAAGCATGCCTTATAAGTGCATGAATATCTTTCCCTTGTAGACGCGTTTTGGGGGCCATGGGCCTGTCAGGAATAAAATTGTGCGGGTTGAGCCTAAAGCGGACAATATATACAAGTAGGTGTCTGGCAACATTACAAATAGTATCTGAGCCAGGGCCCAATTCGGTGTGCCAGCGAAGACACTAGGCCTCTTTGAGGGGGTGGACTGTGGAGTCCTACATCGGATGAAGAGGGAAACGAAGCGTGCTTTATAAGCAGTGGAGACCTTTCCCTTATAGACGCATTTTGGGAGCCGTGGGCCTGCCAGGAATAAAACCGTGCAGGTTGGGCCCAAAGTGGACAATATCTACAAGCAGATGTCTGAAGACGTTACAAATGGTATTAGAAATAGGGCCCGATTCAGTATGCCGACGAGGATGCTGGGCCTCTTTGAGGGGATAGACTGTGGAATCCCATATCGGATGAAAAGGGAAACGAAACATACTTTATAAGTCATGGAGACCCTTCCCTTGTTGATGCGTTTTGGACGCCGTGGGCCTGCTAGGAACAAAACCGTGCGGGTTGGGCCCAAAATGGACAATATCTACAAACGGGTGTCTGGAGACATTACAAATGGATGGTATCAGAGACTCTGAGCTCGGGTCATCACAACTAAACTATAGAGTCCCACATTGGATTGGAAGGGAAAATGAAGCGTGCTTTATAAAGACGTGGATACCTCTCTTTTGTGGATGCATTTTGGGGGCAATGGAGGCCGTCTACCAAGAACAAAATCGTACGCTTATGTGGCAAAGTAGACAATATTTATAAGCGGGTGCCTGTGGATGTTACAAATGGTATCAAAGATAGGGCCCGGTTCAGTGTGCCAACGAAGATGCTAGGCCTCTTTGAGGGGGTGGACTATGGAGTTCCACATCGGATGGAGAGGGGAACGAACCGTGCTTTATAAGCCGTGGAGACCTTTTCTTTGTAGACGTATTTTAGGGGCCGTGTGCCTGTTATGAACAAAACCGTGCGGGTTGAACCCAAAGCGGATAATATCTATAAGCGATTATCTAGAGACGTTACAAAAATAGGCTTCAAGACAATGGTATAAGAAGTTTGAGTCTGTCATGGTCGGTCAAGAATACCAAAGGGCTACTTTTGACCACTATCTTTATATAGAGATTTTTCGAAGACGATTTTATCGTCTTTCTCCTTTATGTAGACGACATGTTGATTGTCTGAAAAAATAGCGTTCAGATTCAGGAGTTGAAGAAGCAATTGGGATAGCCATTTTCTATGAAATACCTCGGGCCAGTGAAGCAAATTATGGGGATCAGAATATTTTATGATCGGAAGAACAAGAAGCTCTAGCTGCCCCAGGAGAGCTAAATTGAGAAAGTACTCCAACGGTTCGACATAAAAAAATCCAAGCCACTGAACACTCCATTGACTAATCATTTCAAGTTGAGTAGGAAGTAATGTCCATTCTCGGACATAGAAAAAGCCCGCAGAGTGGTATACGTTATTCATCAGCCGTTGGTAGCTTAATGAACGCGGTTGTGTGCATAAGGCCGGACATTACTCATGTGGTCAGTACTGTTAACAGATTCCTCTCAAATTTAGGAAAGGAACATTGGTCTACTGTGAAGTGGATCCTAAGATATATTTGGGAAACTTCAAAAATATATCTGCGGTATGGAGAAGAGAAGCTCTAGCTGGTCAGCTATACAGATGCGGATATGATCAAAAACATTGACTCTCACAAATCCACGTCCCGATACTTGGTCAAGTTTGTAGGATAGGTAGTCTCCTAACAATCTAAGCTACAAAAGTATATTGTTCTTTTCACTACGGAGGCCGAGTTCATTAAGCAACCGAGGCCAGCAAAGAGCTATTGTGAATGAAAATGTTTATCCAAGAGTTGGGCTTGAGGTAATAAAAGTATGTGATACTCTGTAATAATCAAAGTGCCATACACTTATATAGGAACTCCTCATTCCACTCGAGATTAAAGCACATTGATGTTCGATACCATTGAGTAAGAGATGTTATTGATGAAGAGTAGCTGTTAGAGAAGAAGGTTTGGTTGGATGAAAATGGGTTAGATATGATGACCAAAATGACTGCTAGTGAAGAAGGTCTGGTTGGATAAAAATGGGTTAGATATGATGACCAAAATCTTGCCTGAGGGAAAACTTGAAACTTGTTGTAACATTGCTGGCCTAACTGACTCAGTCCCCACACGGTCGTGATGAAAAGTTTGTTGGGGTCACTCCCGTGTGGAGGTGTTATGGGCCCGTAGACTCTGAGAGGTTATGGTCCGAGGACTTGTTCCTAAGCA
Source organism: Nepenthes mirabilis (assembly GCA_025585075.1). Lineage (NCBI taxonomy): Eukaryota > Viridiplantae > Streptophyta > Magnoliopsida > Caryophyllales > Nepenthaceae > Nepenthes > Nepenthes mirabilis. The sequence goes on along the minus strand of JAODPA010051756.1, from coordinate 8,739 downwards.
ACCGAGAACGCTGTGCAATATAATTTCGAGGGCTTTGTAAGCGGCATTTAGGTCTGAGGACATACTTGAAGAAAGTGCATGTGGATGCCAGTTCAGAAGATTGTCTGAGTATGCACAATCTTTGCAGAGCTGTTACAGAGCCATCTCTACAGAGCATAATCTGCAGAGTCGTTTTTGTACTAGGCACGATCATTTTACAGGGGAGTGTCGGTGCAGAACTGTTCATGAGTCAGGTGGTTGCTTGTACGTGTGCCCTCCATGTTGGCCTGGCCGTCGTTTTCAACAGTATATATGTATATATATTTTGTAGTGTGTGTTGATAGCAGTGTGTGCATGTGAAATTTTCAAGTGTTGAGAAGAAGAAGAGTGAAGAAAAAAGAGAGCAGTAAGTGAAAAACAAAGAATGAAGGTCTTTGTATTATCATACTTTGTTTCTGTAACCATTTTTCACATAGTGAATTTGTTTGAGGATTAACTATCCCATGATTTTTTTCTTCAATTTGAGAAGGGTTTTTCACGTAAAATTATACGTTCGTCCTCTCTGTCTCTCATTCTGTGTGTGTCTGAAAGTTTGCTGTCCAATCGGTCACTGGCCTTAACAAGTTCGAAATTTTCGTGTCTGTTTTATCCTTTTTTGGGCTAACAGATAGGTGTAGATGGAAATGACCCTTGGTAGCAATAGGGGTGAATAATGTGATGTGTTTTAGGCAGGTTGAAAGGATCGAATGAGTGTCAAAAAGGACAGAAAGGGTAGATATCATTTTTCAAGTTTTTGTTTGCTCAGAGCGTCCACGCTTCTATCAAAGGACAAACCCGTAGTCTGGATTACAATCCACATGATCATTTCCACCATCATCTTTTGATCAAGCACTAGTACAAATTTTTTTTCTTCTCCTCAGAAATTTAAAATGCATCTTCCACTCACTTTGTCTCCGTATCTGTCTTTGTTTAATGTATCCTTATTTGGTGGAATGTCATCCCACTTAATCAAACACTTTTTGATCATCATTCAATTGTTAAAAAGAAAATGAATAGTCACTGCATTATGTTTTACACCCACAAGTCTCGTACCATAATATTCCCAATTAAAAAAACGAACCATTTTCTCCAACTTTCACTGAGGGAAGTGAGACTTAGAAACAGTTTCTGGGTAATTAGGTTGGATGCAGCTGCATTCATCTCCTGCACCAAAAAAAGATGCAAAATTTCTTCATTGCACTGTCTTCTATGAAGTCTTGTTTCGTAACTTTGGGATTCATGTTGAATATGCTCACTTCTCAGCACTAATAGCTTATACATTGCTTAGCAGCAAATATGTTGACTGCAACTTATTCTGGGTACTTACTGTCTCTCCACTTAATTTCTTTAGATGTCACATCTCAACTATTCATTGTAATGCTTGAATTCTATCTACGTTCTTTCTAAATCCATCAGGGGGGAAAAACGTCATGTATGCCAAACATTTTGAAACAACTTTCAAGGGGTTCTCAACGGATCAAGAATTGAACTAACCAGGAATATAAGAGTTCTGACAAGTGAAGGAAGAAAGTTCCAATCATCCAGCAAATTTCTCAACACTTGCATAGACAACATTTCTCAACAGTACTCAACATGACTTGCCGAACTACATAAACGTATTTCAGTCCACCGTGTTCGTATGTTCGGTGAAGGAAATCTGAACAGATGCAGTCAATGGAACAATCTCATGACAAGTTCGTATGAAGCAGCATGTGGGATACCTGGGAGCATTTTGCATGGTCAATCAAGAGACTTAAATGGACAATTGCTGTCTGTATGATTCCAGGTTGCATTACTTGTCAAAAGCAGGGGTCGGCCTACACTGCTTTCGATAGCACATAGAATCAATTACCAATTTCTCTAGTGCATGTCTACTCGTAATATAAAATATTACGTAGACGTGACCCTCTTATACTCAACTAAAACCATTTGACGGTTGCTGATATGATTGTTGCTTCCGTATGCTGTCAATATAACCAAGTTAGTGACTCCCATGTTTAGTGCTGCAAATAGACGTCCTCAAAATGATTACACCTGAAAATAGCCAATCAAATAGCACGACTGAGTGTGTTACACAACATTTCGTGTACCAGTTCATACTATAAGAGATTTTTTTTTTCTTTTGGGCTCCAAAATGGGAAGAAATATTCTCATTGTAACAACTATTAAGTAAAATGCCAATAGCTGTATCACACATGAGCGCAATATGGTTGTTAATGTTGGGATATGGGTGACTCCCGTGTAAGAAGTGTTGTTGTGTTTGCCATGCACGCGGTGATGTGACCTGAAGTGGAATAAAAAGACCGGAGTAACTATACTTAGCCGGAATAATAGAAAGGTTGGAGTAGTTACACTTGACCGGAATGATAGAAGGTCAAAGTGGTTACACTTAGTTGGAATGGATTAAAAGCCGAAGACTCCAACTGAAGGCCGAAGACTCCAATTGACAGCCGAAGACATTACCTGAAGGCCGAGGACATTACCTGAAGGCCAAGAACTTTAACTGACAGCCGAAGACTTTGACAAATGGCTAGAGAAACTAACTGAAAAAGTTGGTCACCTACAAAGTTTGAGCAAATAACTTTTTAAAAAAGGAAGTTGATTTTTAGAATTGGTAACCGACTTTTAGAATTGGTAGCCGACTTTGTAGAGTAGGTCAATTACTCTCGGTAGGAAGACGATTTTACAGAGTCTGTGGTAGGTCCAACCGTGCACATAACCGCTTTGCAGAGAAGCGGTTGTCCAAAGACTAATATATATATATAGGTGTGCAATGTGCAAGAATAGAGGCATACAGTGTGTAAGATGCGAAGAAACACAGAATTAATAAGGAGTTGTCATTTACTTTTATTATCTGTTCTTCGAGAGTTTATGTAATAGGGGTTTTTGTAATTAAAATTTTTCATAGTGAAATTATTAGTGGATTAAGTGTTATGTGATTTTTCTCTCTTATTTAGAAGAGGATTTTCACATAAAATTTGTGTGTTCCTTGTTATCCCTTATTTCTCCCTATTCTGTGTGTAAGTATCCATCATCATTATTATCCTCTCAGATTCACTATTCGACCGGCACTATTTTCCCTACAAGTAATAATAGATTCAAACTTGTAAGGATATATTCTATCAATAAATTGGCAATGGTGTAATAGATTAAATTTTTTTTCAAGACCCCAACATTATCTTGGCCACTTCTTCACATTCAGTATCAAATACTGATAATTAGTTATCAATTATTTTAGGGAACCAGCAGCAAGAAAAGAACGCACAAGATTTCCTAACATAAACTTATACTGATGCAATTCAAAGTCTTCACCCCATCATCAAACTTTCCTTCCTTTCAATCATCTCATCCAAGAAGGGTCAGCAGAATCTCCTTCCTTCCAAGAAGGGTCAACAGAAAGTGAGTGGAGAGAAAGAATCAAATACTGAATACTGTGCAGGCGATTTAAAATAAGAGTATGGTAGATCTAGTTTACTGACTTACTTTTATGACAAACTTTGACTCCAATCGGGTTATATTTAAATAATTTTATTCATTGATTAAGATATGTTGTGATTCAAGATATGCTAATCAATGTTGCAAAGAATCGGGTGTTAAAAAATGTTCGGAATGTGCAAAGGTGAGCTGGCACTTTAGCCGGTGTTCGAATTCTATAGTGTGCGCAGCCATATGCAATCTCAGCAAATAATAGAATAGATCACACACATCTACCAATAATAGAATGGATCATGTATATACGCTATTACGTCATGCACATGCGCAAATTAAGAAAATGAGTTATGCATGTGTGCCGTTTAATCGTGCACATGTGCATTTGCATTCGAGCTGACATTCAAGCTAGTGTTTAAACGTCAATATATAGAATTCATAGTTCTATACTTTTTTGCCTTAGATTTCAGGCTCACTTATAAATAGACTATTTTTCCTTAACCTAACCATCACCCACATGAAAAGAGAAGAAAAAGAGAATTATAGAGGTGAGGGAAAAAAAGAGAAAATCTCTCTTATGAGTTTTGATCTAAAAGATAATATATTTTTTTTTATTATGGAATTATTCAACCACCTTCAAATGCTTATTCCAAACCTTTGAGTTTTGGAGTACTAATTAATGGCTTAAATTTTGGAGTTTTGGAAGTATTTGTTCTCCCAAGTTAGTGAAATAAAGTCTAAGAGAAGACGAGGAAATGTTAGATTTTATTACTAGAAAGCAAATTTGAGTAGTTTATCGATAGGGGTCATGTATTATTAACTAATAGTTAATATATCTGTACCACATATTTTGTAAGTTAGCTTTTTTATAGTGATCTAATTTAATTGGCTCTACAAACTTAAAAGGATTTTTCTTAAGAACCATTTGATTCTAGATATTTTATTTTATTACCACATCTTATATTAATTTATTTCTACGCTTTGATTATTACATATATTGGTGATATTGAATGAGTGCATTAGTATTTTATATTTATCATATTTAGAGTGAATATTCTTTACGTATGTTAGATATTTATTTAATTTAGTCTTTCGCCACATAAATAGTCAAAACTATAATCAATAAGAGCTTCTCAATTTTTTCGGAGTGCTTTCCTTCCTGAAACATGATCTAAATTACCATGTAAGTTTGACAACATTAAGAGGATGAGCTCTACTTTTATCCGTTTCTTCGTTTATTTATTTATTTTTTTTTAACCTCTTTCTTTTTCCCTTCTCGTCGAAGTTCCAAATAAATTAGATATCAGCCACTTGTGTTTCAGAGTTAATGTTTGAATGTTGCCATCATACTGCTAATAGAAACAAGAATCACTTACCATTCCCTTGACCCGATGGTATGGGCCTCATTATTTCATCATTCGAGTCTCTCATGCCGCTGCTATAGAAGCGAAATTTCTTTCCAGATCAGAATACATGCTTGACAACTAGGATGTTGAAACAACTATTCATCATTTTTTGTTTACCCATTGCACTTCTATTGTGTCCCTTATTACGATTTTGCATTTTGTGGATAGTTTTTTGGTCCCTACACCCGAATCCACTCGATTCGGTAGCAGCAAAATGCTCGAACCCCTTATCATCGTCAGCCACCATTTAGTAGGAATAAGAACATAAGAGATACATAATATTTTTTTACGTGGAAACCCCTTTTCAATTAAGAAAAAAAATTACGGGATACAAAGTCCATAAGTAAATCTACTATATAAAATGGTTACATAAACCCAGAAATAGAATTGTGACGGAACAGATTTTTTTTTAACTTTGTCATTTCGAACAGAAAAGGAAACCCAAACTAAACCAATTATGCGCAACACCGGATCACAAATGCCATTTAGGACCCACACACATTATTCATAAAACATGTAGTGGAAGTCAATTTAATAACCTGTTGAAGCATTCAAACTTATTCTCATTAAATTCATTCATGTGCACATAAGCATAAGGTTCCAATTTTAAAAATACATCTATTCTAATTAGATCATTACATCCATTACTTTTTCTGTGGTAACTCCCAAAGTATGCTTCGAAATTCTTAGAATCTCTTAGACGGAGCTCTATTTACTCATTCTCGTAAAGTACGAATTCTATAATCTCATTTGGAGGGGAAAAAACAGAAAACAGTGAGTCGAGGCCCAGTAAGGTACATACAGGTATATAGTAAAACATGTATGCGGAATATAATTCAGTAAAATAGATACTATTGCACATAAAGTTATAAATGCCATAGGAAGTGATTTATAATAGAAATATGATGTAGACATGTACAGAACTGTCAGAAAATAGAAACGGTTTTCGAAAATCAGAAATTAATATACTCATATTTCAGAAAGCAGAAATCGGTCTTACTTTTATAATTTATAGAAAACTTATCTTTTATCAATAAAGTACCCTACTAGTAGACCCTACTAGCGGAGGGGGTGAATAATCGAGGATAGATTGTGTACATCTCCCCACAATCAACGGTATTAAATAGAATAGAACAGATGATCTAATCTCACGAGATCCTTCTCCTATCCAAGGGGGTGCCGGCTAGAACGGAACAGAACCTACCCTCCTATTATAACGCCCTGAGGAGGGGCGGACCACATATAACTCAATGGATAGAGTTATCCTCGATTACTACCATAATGTTCTAAGACATGTTGGAGAACCTAAACTGACTGCATATCAGTCCTGGGTCCATAGTAAGAGAAACATTTTCTTCTTATCGTTTACTGAAAGCCATTTTCAGTATCAGAAATATCATGTTTTACCCTTCAAAAATTATGCACAGATATCACAGTTCGAGTCTTAAGAAGGCCGGTTCAAAATCTCTTCTGTCCCAGTAAGAAGGACTTTACAATTCGTGTCATAAGGTCGGTTTCATTTTCTTTCAAAGGAAGGCTGGATTCATTTTCTCACACAGGAACGCTGGATTCATTTTCTTACAAAGGAAAGCCGGATTAGATTTCATGCTTAACGTGGCCGATTCAGATTTTCATCAAGGAAAGGTCGGAGCTCTTTTCACATCAAGGGAGCAGGTTTCATTTTCATGATATAAGGTTGGCCGGTTGTGATTTCATCTCATACAAGGCCGGTTTGTGGTTTCATGCTTTAAGGGCCGGTCTTGTTTGCATCATAAGGGAAGGCTTGTTGTGATTTCATTTCACACAAAGCCGGACTTGATTCAATGCTTAAAGGAGGGCGTCTTGATTTAAGAAGGGTGGCCAGTCTTGATTCTCTTCTCACACAAAAGCCGGTTGTGATTCTTAAGGTGGCCGGAGTTGTTTGTGCATCACGGAGCCGATCTTGTTTTCTTCTCACACAAAAGTCGGTTGTGATTCTTAAGGTTGTTAGAAACATTTGTCTTATTGGCATATTTCGTGACCATATGTATTATTGTATTGATGTCGGGTTGTGGGTTGTCGGGTTAAAGTCTGTTCGGTCCGCCCTCCATTCGCTCGAGCCCGCCCTAAGCCTTCCCGCTCGCCTCTCGCTCGATACCCGCTCGAGCCTAAAATCCAGAACGTCCCCGGCTCGCCAAGAGCTCGAGAACCGCTCGAGCCGAAAATCCAGTAGGGGGGGCGCTCGCTGTGTGCTCGAGCCCCGCTCGAGCCCCCGCAAGGTTTCTCACGAAACCCTACGGCCGTTCGCCGCGCGCTTGAGCCCCGCTCGAGCACCGGCCCAACGGGCAGAATTTTTAAATGCGTTTTTGGCTCCACTATAAATTGATACCTTATTTTCTTCAAACCCTAAGCACGCCACAGGCTCAATTGAAAATTTTTGAAGTCTTCAAACTTGAGAGAAAAGCCTTTCATGCATCATTGATTTAGTCTCTCTTGAGAGAACCAAAAAATAAAACCTTGAGCTTCATGATCTAAGGAGTTTTCTCACCATTTTTCTTTTTCTTTTTCCATTCAAACCTTCCATCCTTCTACCTGCGTTAGAAACGTTGGTTAGTGAAGAAGGAGACTCGTTTGTGATTGGAAATTCAAGTGGTTCGAGGGAAATTCAAGTGGTTCCCGAAAATAGGATTGTGAGAAAAGTCCTTCGATATTTGCCTGAACGCTTTAGACCTAAAGTTACCGCCGTTGAAGAAAGCAAAGATTTAGATAAATTAAAAATAGAAGAACTTGTAGGGTCTCTACAAACTTATGAACACACATTGCCACAATCAAAGAAGAATAAATCACTTGCCCTAAAATCAAGTAGGGAAGAGCGAAATCGGGACTCCGATGTAGAATCATGTAGTGATGATAATTTTACATTATTTGTTAAGAATTTTAAAAAATTCTTAAAGAAAAATAACTTATCATCAGAAAACTGGATGTGGACTTAAAACAATCACATAAATTTGAGAAGAAGGACCGACGTGAGAGTAAGGACTCCAAATCGAAAACTACCCAAGGTGTCCAATGTCATGAGTGTAAAAGTTTTGGCCACTATCGGTCTGAATGCCCCAACCTTAAACGCCAACAATGTCAAGCCTTTAAAGCTAATGTGACTTTGAGTGATGACGAAGAAGAAGAAGGTGAACAATGTTCTGAAGATGGCCCTGTCAAGTACATGACCTTTATGACCTCAATGTGTGATAATGCTGTAGAGACTATTAATCACTCTGCTGACTTTGTGGATGAGTCAGAAGCTGAATCTGATGGTCTTTAAGAAGCCTATGACAAACTGTTTAGGGTATGCTTGAAAGTAAAAAAATAAAATAAAACCTTAAACAGTAGGGTCATTGAGTTGGAACAAGAAAGGTTAGCTCTACAAACCGAATTAGATTCTAAAACTCAAGAAATTGAGAATCTGAAAGTCTCATTTACTGAGCAAATAACAACTTTAGGATTTGAACTTAAAGCCTCTCGAAAAGATTTGAAACAATTCATAAATGGGTCTACAAAATTAGATCATATGCTCGGGTTGGAAAAAATTGGTGGAAATAAACAGGGTTTGGGGTATGTTGCAAACTTTGTACAAACTGACGTGAAACCTAAAACTGTGTTTATTCCCGCAACAAAAATTCCACACAAATATGCCTACACATCCAAAGTCATCAAGGCTGTGCCTCAACGTGTGAATAACATATTTGGTTCAACTAATCTAGGTAATCACAAGGCTATGAACAATTCGTCAATCCCTAAGTTTGTGCCTACTTGTCATGCATGTGGGAAAGTTGGTCACATTTGTCCACAGTGCTACACCATAAATCTTTTGCATAACCAAAGACTAGGGCTAAACATAAATAAACTTGTT
>JAODPA010051734.1:0-11535 GCA_025585075.1 Nepenthes mirabilis | reverse complement strand
AACTATTCCTACATATGTGGGAATAAATATTCCCACGGAAATATTTATTTATTCCCGGTTAAATCGTAACTAAATAGAAGAATATTTATTCCTCTGAGAGTAATGAGTGAATAGAATTTCTATTCCCTCCAACCAAACGAGGGGTAAATATCTCTATTCTCTCATTCTCAATATTCCAAGTGATCTAACATAATTTAGTAATTGTTGTTTATTTGCTATAAATTTCAATTGACTTTTATATGCAATTTAGTACAATTTGCTTATTATATTGATGGCTGATAATTTTTCTCATTTTGGTGGTAAATAAAATTAGTATATACCGAAACTCCTACATCTATTACACTATATACTGATAGTGGTTCTAAAATACTAAAATCACAAACCTATTCCCAATAGTATTACTCTAACTAATGTGTCATCCAAGCCCACCTTCAACATCGATGGTCGAGTAGTAGATGAATAACGAAGAAGGATGATACCAAAAATCATTATCCTATTAAATATTGGTAAGACGCAACGATATTAGTAAGATGCAACAATAATCATTAAGAAGGATCATAAAATTCAATAATTTTGAGTAGCCACGAATAAGAGTCCAGAATTGACATCGCAAGTGAAATATAAAGTTACACATGAGTGCTTATATATTTAATCATTGCGATTTTTAAATTTATATATAATGTAACAGAAAATAATTGATTAATAAAATGCAAGGTATTTATGCATAACCCCTTGTGTATAAATTTAAAATTTAATTCTCTTTTCAGTAGACTATTCGGCTTACATTTGTTTGGCATCGCTTGGCCCTACACTAGACCTTGCCTAGTGTCATGCTAGCAAGGGTTTACTCAAGGGTGTCATGCCAAGCATGACCCAAGATGTAATCGCATCTTGCCAAGTATAGTCCTTGAAGTAGTTGTGCCGGCATAGCATGAAGCTAGTAAATAGCCTGTGGCTAAGTGACATGCCAGCTTGACACGACCCAGTTAGCACCACTAAGCACTATGTTAAAATCAATCAAACCATGTAAATTTTTATGTAATTTTTTCTAGCATCCTTACATTTTTCTAGGAATATAAATAAATTTAGTTTAAATTTTAACATTATAGACAAACTAGATACACCAATGTGAATGTTAGGGATTTTATTATATACTAGTTCCAAAGGTCAAATTCTTAAAACCCTCTATATAAAGGAATAGCTTTGATAAGCTTTCTTTCACATCCAACTATTTCTTATTGCTATAAATTTTCATATACAAAAATATCAACTGATATGTATCGGTATTAAAACCCCGATACAAATATTTTTTAAAACCACAGAAATATTGTGATATATAGCTCATGTCAATGATTTATCACAATATATTAATAGATATTATCCTATCAACTCATGATTTAAAGAAACTTTTTCCTGATATATCTAATTCAAATATTTATCGTTTATTATGTTCAATACTAATATGATTGCAACCGATACTGACAATGTTACTAATATTATTGTCTACGATTGGCATGCTTGTGTTTTATGCACTTTCTTTAGCGACTTATATTCTACATACTCGACACTCTTGCTTGCGAATGCCTCGCCTCTCGGGTTCGACCCCAAGAGAGAAAGGGATATTGTTTGGTAGAAAGAGGGAGCCTTCAGTAATTCAAATTCTTCCAATGAAAAACTAGAGAGCGGAGAGATTACAAAATTATTTTCAGGGGCTATTTTTTTTTTTTTTTTCTAACCAAGAAAACAAGAGAGATTGAGGGAAACCTTATTATGCCATCTCCAAGGACTTTGAAAAAGTATTTAGTATAAAATAGTGTAGGCAAATCATTAATTAAAACTATGACTTCCGCTTAAATTGTCCCTAGCACATTATCCTACTTTTTTCAAAAATTAGGTGTCCATGTTTTTGTGATGTTTGTATCCCGTACTTCCATTAAAGAATTTCCTTAAATTTTGTATGAACGAGTTGAAATCGATTAGCAAGAAACTCCAAAAGGCAGAAGATTTCAATATAATGGATATGCAATTCAAGAGTACAAGTGAAATACATGTAAGACACAAGATAAAGGCCTGTAATGGCACTGTATTAGAATCCACTGAATGATATAAATTTTTACATAATTTTTTTATCATTCTTGTATTTTCACATTATATTAAATACTGTTGCTAAATGCCTAAAACCCTCCATACTAGGGAATGGATTCAAAAAACTTTCCTTCATATACAACTATTATTTGTTACTATTGATTATATATTTGTATTTCCGCACTTTCTTTATAGACTTAACTTGTGTTTTACGTACTCAACATTCTTGTTTCCAAATGACTTGCCTATTGAGATCGACACTTACACTAAAGTGTGCTCGTGATCAACCGGGTAGGCAACCAATTCCCATTAGGAACGGACGCATCACATAATTTTGGGCTACAAAAATTGAACCCTAACATTTGATATTACAAAGGGAGCAATAAAAAAGGCCTTGATTTTGTGAAAAGCTAATACTATGGGATCGAGATGACACAAATGACACCACAACCAACTCCTCAAATAAATCACACGATACATCTAATCGTAGTGACTCGTCTTGAAACCCTCTAGAAAAGGGTAATCAAGATAGAAGCCCAAAACGAATCTTTGATAGGATGGAATGACAGGCAAAAAATCTCACCAATCAAGTGAGGTCCACTAAAGAGGTGGCCAATGAACTATCGGAGGATGTTCAAGACTCGATAGAAGTGCTACGAGATAAAAATACTAAGCTCGTGGCAAAGATGAGCCTTTGCATGTATGCTACTGCAAGTGATGGAACATTTTTAGCAACTAAAGGTCAAGCCTTCAAAGCCACACTTGTATAATGGCATGTGAGACTAAAAAAAACTTAATAGTTTCATCTCCCATTTGAATCAGAGCACTTAAATTGCAAGGATGGACATGAAAGCGAGCAAAGTGTCCAAGGAAACAATGTATTAGACCAATGATTCCAAAGTTTGATGGAGAACTAAATATGAGAAAATTGTCCAGGGTGGAGAATCGAGTTTTAAGAGGATCTCTCAAGAAAGAACTAGTGGCACAGTTCTACGCAAAAAACACTAAATTCATGTCGCGACGAAAACTGAAAGAAACCAAGCACACAGAGTTAATATGAGGGTATGTCAAAGCCTTTGATTTGGCCTCTTACCAGAATGTGGCACAAAGACTAATTAATTATGCCTTCTTGAGGAGTAATCGCAATCAAGTAAAAAGTGTCAACTCCTCAAAAAAGCTTGCCCAAAGTGTGTCATGCATAATGAGTCTGAAGGCAAAGATATAAGTGGAAGAAGTAACTTCCAAAAAAATTTGTCGCCCTTGAACTTACAGAGCTCCAATAGCATCACTATTGTGTCAAAGAGTGACAAGACGCCTTTTGGTAGGTGTTCCCTAATAATTATGAGTCAAATAAATTTCTTGGCTGTTACTTAGAATGGTGGCCCATAACTATATGAATCTTGTGGCAAGCCACATAAGATTACCGCACAAAGGAGCTCTAAGTTTGCTATAGAATAAGGACCAACCAAGGTTCGACAAAGATGAGAATGACAGGGACCAAACTTGCAAGGTGTGGTCATCTTTATGCAAAGGAGAAACATTCTCAAATATCCACCGAATCCATAAATCTCATGTACATTGAAGTCTAGGTGAATGGGAAGAGTAATCACGCCATGTTAACAAGGGTGTCACTACAACTTTGTGGCTAGGATTGAAACAGAACAATGGATATATCACTAGAACAAGATGGCCTTACCACAAAGGTCGTTATCCTAAAGAAGACAAAGCCCACCATTGGTATCACCGAGTCAAGTTGGAGGGTGGAATAGGAAGCTTAACTTCATGACAGCACCTATGAATGATTGTGACTTGATTCTAGGAATAGAATTCCTTAAATAACTAAAAAGTGCGCATGCACCGCTTAAACTCGATACTAATCATAGGTGAAAGTGCATATCCGGTGATTACCTCTCATAAGGAAAATGACACGGTTCAATTGAAAATGGGATTGAATAATTGAGACCCTACCCTCCTTGTGACTTTCTCAGTGGAAGAAACGTCGAAATTAGTTTGCTATCGTCCAAAGTCAACTACCTCCAAGATAGGCTATAGGGCTCTAAAAAAGGTAATCACGAATGATCATTACCCTATTTCTTTGATCACTTACTTGTTTAATCAATTGAGCAATCAAAAATAATTCACTAAGCTTGACTTGAGGTCGGATTATCACCAAGTCATAAACGTAGAGGGAGACAATCCAAAAAAATGCATGTGTTATGAGATACAAAGCCATTGAATGGCTCATGATGCCCAATGGATTGACCATCACTCCTACAACATTTTGCACATCAATGAATCTGAGTATTTCAAGAGTTTTTAGACATTCATGTTAGTATACATGAACGATATAGTGATATACAATTTAAGTCTAAAAAATTACTTGAAACATTTGAGACTTGTGTTCTTAAAGTTGAGGGAAAACTATCTCTACGTGAAGTGTGATAACTAAGAAGTGCTCTATTGCTTGGAAAGATATTAGCTACTTAGGACACTTGGTGGAACATAGGGAGACAAAAATGGATTCGAATAAGGTACAAGCTATTTCTGATTGAGAAGTTCTGATGTGTGAGAAAGCCACCCTTATTCCTTCATCTTACTAACTACTATTGGCACTTTGTAGAAGGATACTCTAAGAAATTCACTCATTTGACAAATTTGTTAAAGGAGGATAGGAAATGGGACTAATCAGTGGCATGTTAGGGAACCTTCAAAGAACTAAGATGTATGGTGATGAAAAAACTTGCATTAGCCCTCCCAAATGTTACAAAGCACTTTGAGGCACAAACCAATGAGTTAGATTTTGTCCACGGATGGGTCATATTACAGGAAGGCCATTTAGTACTGTATGATAGCAAAAACTGAATGAGATAGAACGACATTATAAAGTAAAAAGTTATAAGAGATTATGCACTGTCCCAGGGTTGTCTCGAGTAGCCAACCTACTTGTTTGTTGTATTGCCATGACAATCAAGGAACATGTAAATTTGAACATAGAATAGGATCCCATGGCAAGGAATCTACATAATTGATTTGAGAAAGCAAAGTTCGGAGATTTTGGATTGATAATCACGAAAGGGTGCAAGGTTTCTGTTGCGTTCCGGTTACCGCGGATCAGACGGACCAGGCTCGTTGATGAGGGGTGCGTGAGATGCAGAGGCTGGCGAGGTCCCAGCCGGATCTCTCAGAAGCTCGTTGGTGAGAGGAGATCCGGAGACTGGGAACCGCGATGTCCAGTCCGATCCGTTGTTTCCAGGCAACACGAGTGTTGGATGCTGGGGGTCGTTAGAGAAAGATTGAGACCGGATTTTACGTGGAAAACCTCCTCGTAAATGGGGAGGAAAAAACCACGAGGCTCTGGGCCTACTTGAAAGCTTCACTATATGAGTTGGAGATTTTACAGAGTACACTTGTGAGGGTTAATCCCTTCCCTGTCTCACGTTTTGTGTTTCTCTCCTAAGGAAGCTATGCTCGCTGGGAGCCCTTTTTACTCTTCTGTGGGGGGTTGGACTTGGAGAGGGAGAGTGCCCAGTTGGAGTTTTAGGGCTTTAGAGTTATAGAGTCTGAGAAGCTCTGAAGGAGAAAAAACCCGTCCTCTCGAGAGGGAGCCTTGGCCGAGTATTTATAGTGAAAAGTGGGCAGTTGGGGAGTAGACACGTGGCGTCCATCCGTCGGTTGAGGAGCTGGACCACCCACTTTCTGAAAAGCTGCTGATGTTGCGTGGAGTGGCATGCGGGTAGCGCCGCTGCAGCATCTGAGCGTGTCAGGTGCACAGTGATCTGGATATCAGCCTTGATTTGACTAGGCGTGCCCTGTTGAGACGGCGACTGGCAGTAGCTGCAGGCTTTCTTGGAAACCGACGAAGTAGGCTAGCTGGCATTCCCGGCCATGAACGAGTGGTCCTCGTCCGTTGAGATGTCCCTTGTGAGTTGGTGGTTTTATGGGATGACACGGCTTCCGCAGGATCTACTGGGAGAAACCCGAGCGCCTCTTCTTGGCCGCTCGGGCAGTTTCACCAGGCTTCTCGGGCTTTCCGTCTTTGGGCCTCTTGCTTAGGCCGCCTGAATATCTTGGACTTCTTACTTGGGCCTTACTTCTGGGTCGCGCTTTCATAGGCCTTCACATTGGGGCCCAACAGTTTCATTCCTAAGGTTGGAGAATTATGGTGGTTTCTCCTTTCCTTAAGGAGTGCCATGAAACTCTCTACGCTAATCACCCAAGGTGGCAAAATACCTTAAGCTCACTGCAACAAAGCTACTAGTAGTCCTACATGAAGGACAATGTGATCCATTGTGCAAAAAACCGCCTCATTTTTCAGCGAGATAAGATTGAGTATTGAAATTGACAAGGCTATTGAAGCCTCTCACTATCCCTAATAGACCAAAGGAAAGTGTGCTCTGAACTCCATCACTAGGTTACTAAAGGTTTATAAGTACTCGTATATCTTGGTGTCGTGGAATGCTTCTCAAAGTATATCACTTTTTTTTCCAACATTCAAAGATTTTTCAAGAGAGGAGACATCACTCTTTTTCTTCAAATATATCATCAAATACATATCATCAAATACTGAAGTGTTGCCCAAATCATTATGAGCAACAGAAATGGCCACTTCATTAGAGTATTTTGATTAGAACTCTTTGGAATTCTCAATTCAAACTTGAATATTTCGTGAGATTAACATCCTAAGACTGACGGCCAAATAAAGAGATTTAATGGCTTACTTAAGAAGTATATGCACCATTTCTTGCGTGTCAAATAGAATGATTGAGTGAAAATTTTTTATGTTACTTAGTTTTGCTTGAACACTCAAAGGTGTTCTGCCTTTAACAAGAGTCCCCATAAGATTGTGACAAGTTAGCAGCCACTACTTCCACACATTGTAGTCAAGTTATACAAAGGGAAGTTCTCTCGTGCTTACAATTTATGCCCCGAAATTGAAACAAAAGATGAAGATAGTCAAAGTCTACACGAAGAAAATGTCACATCTAATGAAGTGGACAAATCAAAAAAGGCGGTTTGTGCAGTGCAATGAGGGAGATCTTGTATTGATGAAGTTTCTCCAGGACTAGATTTGGTTCCTCAGATGAAGAGACGAGCGCCTCTATCAAAAATATTAAAGCCCTATCCAAGTCCTTCCTCACGTGGAGAAGTCTTCATACAAGGTAGATCCTCTAAAGTAGTTTGAGTCTACCCCATATTCCGGGTAAGTTGTATGAAGTCGTATCAACTAAACATGGAAAAACCCTCACACAACATTTCTCCATGGACCAACACCAAAATGAAGCCACCACTCAGGTGATGGCATCATCAGGGAAGAAAAAGAAAGAAGAGCTAGTGAAGCGGAAGGCAAAACCTAGGAGACAAGATGGGAGCTTGCTAAAGACATGGTACAAAACAAGTTAAAGATCAAAGCAGCGATGAAGATGTTGACAACTTACTTGGGGGAAGATGTTAGAATCGAAACCAAACCATGTAAATTTTTTTTAAATTTTTCTAGATCCTTTTATTTTTCTAGGAATATATGTGGATTTGGATTGAATTTTTGCATTGTAAAGGAATAAGGTATCTCACTATGAAAGTTGGTGCTTCTGTTATATACTAGTGGCAAAAGCCAGAAAGCCCAAGCTCCATACATGTGGGATAGTTTCATGAAACTATCTTTTATTTCAATTGATACTAGTAACTATTGATTGCATGCATGCGTTTTTGCACTTTCATTAGTGACTTACTTGGGCTCCACATACTAAAAACTCTTGCTTTGTGAACAGCTTACAACCTAGATCAACTTTCGCACTAGAGTGTGCTAGGGATCAATTTGGCTACTGTCTAGCTCTCAATAGACACAATCATGCCGCATGATTTTCGGGCTACACAAATCTAACTGTGACACACCCCACCTTAGACAAGATGGGAGGGAGAGGACTGTTACAACAATCTGAGCACTTGTAGCAAAGATTGCACTAGCGAGAAAAAACAACTTTTTCAAGGTATAGATATGCCTAAAACATGATTTCACAGAACTAGACTATTATTCTATGGTCCAAAGAGGAAAGAAAATTTTAATCCTTTTTGCAAAATGATAGTATTGGTGAGGAGTTTAATACTATTATTTTATGCTCCAAGTCTCTATATACAACTTATGTTACTAATTGAATTATTTTATGATCCAAGAAGGAAATTTAGGTGCCCAACTAGCTAATAGGTAATGAACACAATAAGTAGGAATAATGATTCCACAAAGGAATTCTACAGTGCAAAAATAACCAAAAATATATCCATTTAAAAATAAAAACAAAAAGAAAAGAACTTCTACTAATTTAAAATCAAATAGTCAGAATTCACCAAAATGTGGTAATATACCAATGAAGGGAGTTGTTTTGGTCAAATTGAAGCTAAAGAATGAAAGGCTTTTTGGTATGGATTACACTAAGGTCAAAAGTTATGATTGAATTGTGACCCAATGAGGAAAGGAATTTGATTCAAATAAGAAAGGGAAAGAATTAAGGAATGTAAAATAGAATTGAATAACTAGTCGATGATGTAAATAGAATAACCATTTATTTTGTCTTCTGTGCGTAGTCAGTATACCCTATACAATCAAGTAGAAATAATAATCTACAAATTTGTAATAGTTCTATGGGTAAAATATTTTGTTTTAAATTTACTAAATTTGTAAAATGATTCAATGGTATTGCTTCAACTTTTATTTCCCAAAACAACAATCAAGCTAAATTACATACATACATTAAGATATGGAGACTTCATGTTCCCCAAAAACTTTCATTATTTCACATACTAGGTGATCTCACTTGGAAACAAAAAAATGTTCCATACTAATGGAGTTGAGCTCATAACCATGCGTTTGAATGCAGATATCTTGAAGTAATTACCAACAAGGCATTATCAATTAGTATTACACAGAAAAAAAAAATTATAGATAATAATACAGTTCTATCAACTCTTCATAGGTGAACTTGGGATTTGTGGTCCCAAGAAAAATCAATTCGGGATCATGAGATCCTTTTTGAATCAAATATAAAATTATTGTAAAAAAACCCATTATTGTTATGGGTTAGTAATTCCAGGTGTTTTGCACAATAGAAAGGGGAAACAAAACAGTCTAAAAATTTTAGGAAATATTGTTCTGGATAGAACAGGAAAGACTGACAGTATGTCAACTCTTCAGACAGAAACTTAAGGCTCACCAAGGAGTTCTATAAATGGAATCTGCATACAAGGTGTGCATGGCAAATTTCTCATTCTTTTGGAAACATAGGGAAGAAGGTGAACAGATAACATGCAATTAATATGAAACAGAATGGAACATGACTTCCGTGGAATTCTTTCTAGTTTCCAGGCATCCTTTAATAATAGCACTACCAAAAAGTACTACTTGATGCTTTCTTCTACACTCAGACCCTCTGAACTCTAGTATATCACTGCATTATTTGAGTTTCATGAAGAAGGGTTTTAGACATTCATAGGGCAAAGTTCATCTGTGCACATAAATAATTGAGTTGTGCAATACATGAAGATTATGTGATGCAGTAAAAAATCCAAGCAAGAAGATTATGATTATAATTTTTTCTACATTTATGGAATTTCGCCCTTTATCAGAAATCGTTACAATTTCTTAATTTGTATGTATTTTCCTACGTGTTATTAGTAGTAATTATATAGCAGTCTAGTATTCTTTTTTAGGAAGTATAGAAGAATCTTAGGTTTAGTATGTCTACTTATTATATTACGAATATTTTAGGAGTATTATAATTGTTCTCTAAGTCATAGGTAGTCTATAAACATGGGGGTATCCACCCATCTCAATTATTGCGTTATAAATTGAGTTGAGGTTATCCTATTGATGATCTTCTCCCCTTTCACTCACTCTCCCTCTTGTCAGACTTCATTCTGATCTTTCATTCTTCCTTCCTTACCCTGAATATTTCCCTCTTCCCTATAAGTCCTCTCCCCTTCCTCTTCTATCCCATCCTACATCAATTTAGTATTAGAGCCAAAATACCTAATTCCATATTTGTACTCACATCTATTATCACTCCACCACAAATATGTCACCGGCCCTGCTTGCTTGTCCACACACAACCCACTGCCTCCAACATTAAATTATCAACCCTGTTTTCCAGAAAACAGAAGCAGCCAAATCTCTCCAAATGATAGCCAAAACCATTTGCACCATCATCATCAAACAGTTTGCACCAAGTCATGCCATCACCATCATCAAGCCATCCACCCCTCCACCAAGTGGCACAAAAAGCCACCTTGTCCATCTCAAACATTTCCCCCTTAAGTAGACAAAAAGATAAGAAAGAAAAAGAGCTATCTAGTGGAGCAAAAGAGGAGCAACAAAGTCATGTCATCGTAGATAGAACACTAGCGTTATCCAAAAACTGTTTTTAATTTTATCCCATTACTAGAGAGCTTTTATACCATATATTTTCTCCGTTAGCAATTTTACAAAAAGCGACAAAGCCTTGCAGTACCAATGATTTCATCCAATGTGTTAAATTTCATTCACAGGAAGATGCTTTTTGTGCTCCACAAGAACTACAAGGAAGACACCTTAATGAGGACTGCTGTCAATTGGTACCTTATCTGGTTGTTAGGTTGTTTTGAGGTTGTACAATCCGCAGTCAAAGGAGAGTGTCATAAGTCGTGTATTACTAATCAGTAATCACAGATTAAATACGGTTATTGGGATATGCATTGGTTTGCAGCCGTAACAGGCTATTCGTATCAGTATCAGATGTCATGGATGCAAAAAATAAATTTCCGTGATCACATCAAAATTGGGTTGTGTTCTAAATTGAACCCTCTTTTTTTATAGAAAATAAATATAGCACTTCTAAATGATCAATTAATTAAAAAAAATCTAGAACAGAAAATTAAATAATCAACAAAACACAAGTATTAAGACTTATAAAAACAAATTCATCAAACCACATGAATGAATCTTAATAAAAACTTTTAACTTAGCATTTTCAATATTTATTTTCTGAAAAATAAAAAATACTGAAAAATCGAAAATCAACAAAAAATGTGCACTTAAGCTTATACAAAACAAATCAACAATTTCAAAATCTAAATTTGTGTAGATCACAAAAGTTTACCTTCCAAGTGTTTCAAACTTCGTTGAATTTCGATTTTGAAAAATTGAGATAATAACCTGGTGTTGGGAAATAATTGTATCGGTATCTCCCAACACCAATTCATATCTACAAAATTTTGAAAATTGTCTAAAATTTTGATCCACATTCCTGATGCTTCTTACTATAATCAGTGCTCTGCTCAGGTGTTCATGGGATTAGGTATATCAAGTAGATGATTCACATCGTGTGTGATGTGGATATCATTTATGAAGAGATTTGATTTTATTTCCAAATTAAATTTGATTTTATTTCCAATTAGAAGAGATTGATTTTATTTCCCATTTGATTT
>JAODPA010051723.1:0-11537 GCA_025585075.1 Nepenthes mirabilis | reverse complement strand
TATATATGATGTGACATTCAAATCTGATAAGTTTGGTAGAATAGTATAAAATAAGTGAAAAATAAATTTATGAAAATTAAAGTCGAAAATAAATTTTAAAAAGGAAAAAGTGATAGGAATCCGATTCCGAAATCAGATCCAAATTTAAACCCGATTTATTTATAGCCCACAAATCACCATTTAACCAACTTAACGAAAATCGAAAAACAAATAATTAATAAAATTGATACATTTATCGACTAATGGATAATAGAATAAAAAAATATTAAACTAATCTCTAAAATAGAATCACAAAATCATTGTCTATGCATGGCTAATATATTTTAAAGATCTGCTTATGAGAATTATGATAACGAGATCAATTGGGATATTCTTGGCTAATTTTTCCATATAAACTCCATTAATCTGGAAAAAACATAAAATAAAAGTGATACATTCTAGATTCAAATTTTGAATAGTCTCAAATCCTGCACACCACAATTTTAAACGAGAGGTCAGGTGACGGTGGGGTTTAATCCCATCGAAAATATTTCGATACTCAAGTTAATGATTAGCCTTCTGAAGACAAGAAGGTGGATGAAGAGAATGCAAAATGAATGTTGGGTGAGTGTTTATGGATGTGGGAGTGCACTCGTAGAGAGAGTGATTTTTGATGCTTGTGGATAGTAGTTTTTCTAAGCATTGAGTTCGTAGAGAACTAGTTACAGAGAGAGAGATAGATAGCATTAAGATGCTCAAGAGTCTGAGAGCTTGGGATTACTTGAGAGCTTTTGTGGGCAAGAGAAAGCGTTCTCATTTGACGGGAGTTTTTGCGGTCTTTTATAGTCATGGATCCTTAGCTGCATTCCTTGTGCAGCGAGGCTGGATGCTCGCCTTCTGAGGGGGATCGTTGTCTTTCTTGTGCCGGCAAGAGTTCCATTCCGAGCTGTAACGACCAAGGAGGCAGATCTCCTTTCTTCTGCGTGTTGTAACCGTTAGGATTTTTTACAAATCACGAGTAGATCTTGGCACCTTCTTTCGAGATGTGTTTTGATTCAGAAGGTGACTGTGATAGTGAAAATTACTTTCTTTGGAGATGCGAAAGATTAAGGCAGACAATTGTTGTGGCTTGAAGATGGATATGTAGGCCAATTTAAGCTTGAGTTGCGTGAGTCCTGGGTTTCAGTTGGTCTATTTGCCGCTTCTTCCATCAACAGAAGTGTTGACCGTCATTGGCTCAAATGGGTTGTCATGATCTTGGACCTCTGCTAGCTCATTTGCTTCTCGTTCGGTGAACGCCAGTGTTAACCGTCCCAAGTAGGAATGGGCTGCTAAGGATTTGGGACATTTTCTCTTTTGTGGGCCAATCCGTTACTGGTGTTCCCATCACTAGTCCCCCATATTGGTTGCCTGAGACTCCGGCCTCCAACATGTTCACGATGGAACGCATCTGGCTGTGTAGCTTACATAGGACAATTTGATGAGGAAACTAGTAGTGGCTCTTGGTCTACTAATCGCGCTACTTGTGATTATTGATTATAACGTCAAGATCTGAAGAACAAAGTTGTAGGAAGTGTTCACCGGATTCGTTGACAGTCCTAGTGAGAATCTGGAGAATTGGCTGAAGAGAGTATTGACCGAATTCGTTGACCGTCCCAATAAGAATCTGGAGAATTGGCTGAAGATAGTGTTGATCCGATTCGTTGACCATCCTGGTAAAAACCCAAAAAATTTGCCGAATAGAGCGTTCACCGGATTCACTGACCATCATAGTAAGAATCCAAAGAACTGGTTGAAGAGAGCGTTGACCGGATTCATTGACCGTCCTGGTAGGAATCCTAAGAAATTGTATAGATTGAATCGATGCATAACTATGCCGCCGGACTGGTAGTCACAAAGTTTGTCATGTGTTAACATATAGTGAATTTACGAACCCGATAATTAATTTATTAGAAGATCTGATTCAACTGTACACCTTTCAAAAGCGACATTTGTCCGCAATGATAGGCGCATCTTTTTGATGCGCTGTCTTACTCCAATTGTTGCGTACTTTTATAAAAACCGTTCATCCATTAAAACTTCCCATGCTTTCCTTATCTGAAAATTTCTAAGTCCTTACCTCTCTTATTGCTCCTGCTTTCATGGCACCCTCCGTTCTTGCCTCAGTGATTTCCAACCGTGAGGTGAGAAAGTTATACGTTGAGTTTAATATCCCACTTCAAATTGTATTCATGATGCTTTGGGAACAGGACAGGGCTTTCTTTCCTCTTGAGAGTCACATTGCTGTATACGAGGCTTACCTGAGGAATGTGTTTCGTCTCCCAGTACAAGAGGAGCTGCTCATCATCCTCGCGGCACTTAGAGTTTATGTTGCATGGCTCCATGTCAATGCCGTGTGGTACCTTTGCTCGCTGTGCATCTTTTTCCGTCACCACTCGCGGATTTTGACAGTGGAAGCTGTGAGGGTGATATTTTGATTCTCCCAAATTGGGAATTAAATCTCCTTGTTCCCTAGAGAGTTTCGTATCAGCAGCGCTATCTACGATTCACTTAAGATCTGGAAGGATCGTTTCTTCTCTGTGCGCATTGTTGATACCTGGCCCTTGTCCTGGGATTGGGGCAAGGTTCCCGATATCTTTACTGGAAAACCCACGATGGAAGAAGTGGTGGCTGTGGTGCCACTGTTGCGGCTAGTAAGGAAGCATCTCTCCGAATTTATGAGAGATCACCTAGTTTATAGGGAGGAAGCCAGGAAGACTCATTGGGGTCCTCCTTCGGTCCAGAAGATCAAACCTTCGCTGGCGACGTCACAATGCAAGAGGAAAGCCGGCGTTCTTGCTATTGATGAGGCCGATGCACTTTGCATCGGTGATGCTCCCAACAGTCCAAGACAGAAGAGGGCTGCGATAATAGAGCCTTCTTCTCCATCTTCTACAAAGTTGGATTACAGACTGGCCAGACGACTCGCTGGAATCGGAGAGCGCTCTAAAGTTGAGGCTTCTGTGGATGATGTTTAGGCCATGGTGCAAGCTGCTGGATGAGGCGCTGTTGCTGCACTATTGCAGTTGGAGGACTTGGCGGCGCAAGTCGTGCCAATGGAACTGCCATATTGGACCAAGCTTCTGAGCTACCAGCTGAGTCGGAGAAGTTGGCCATAGAGTTGCCTGCGGCGCCAGGAGAGCCAGCCGCAGGAGAACTTTTTGGGGCGGCTGGTATCGGCGTAGAGTTGGTGTAGGAGACTGTTGTTCCAAGTCTCCTGGCTGTCTCGCTGGAGGAGGCTGCTAGTGAGACTTCAGCAGAGCGAGCTTAGGAGGCTGCGACTCCAACTCCTCCTCCACTAGGCCCAGGTTGTGGGGCCGTTCAGCAAGGAAGCAGCCAAAAGTCTTCCGGGTAATTTTTTAAAGCTTCCCATATCTTCTTCCTTTGCTGTTGTTGCTTACTTTCTTTAATTTCTTATAGGAAGAAAAGATATTGGGCGCCATGCACAAGGGATTACCCCAAAGAGACGCTGTGATCTTAGACCGGGACGAAGAGATCCTTCAGCCAGAGGAGGAGATGGACCTACTGAGGGCTCAAGTCCGGCAGCACCAGGAGGAGAAGGCCACCCTTCAATCTGAGTTGTCTAATTTGAGAGCAAAATCTGCAAGATTGGAAGAGGATGCTACCCGGGCGGAGGGGTTCACTGATGAGCTCCTGGAAAAGATAGCGTCATTAGAGAACGAGCTATCCGTTCGCTTGCATCCATAGGAGGTTACTCAAGCGCTGTGGGCATGGCTCTGGGAAGGCATCAACATTTGTTGCCACATTGTCAAGGTGGCGGACCCTAATTTTCCTATTGGCATTCTTGACCTTGTGAACCGTAGCATCCGGCGGCGTGAGAACCTTGTGGACAATTCTCAGGGTGGACGGGGACCTCTCCCGCGTCCTCCTGGGAGCTTTGCTCCTTAGTTTAGATTTTATAATTTTACTTTTTGTTGAAATTGTAAATATGTGTTTGTTATTAATAAAATAACTGGTTTACTCACGTGTTGTGTTCTATAACCTTACTTTCATTTGCTCTTTACACTGGCCGGACGGCTTTCTGTACTTTGTATGAGTTGGCCGACCGTCTCGTAACATCGGAGACGGGTGTTGTGCTCTCAGTTGGACCTATGTCCTTAAGGAGACACTAGGGCGAATCCTAATGTCATATCAAGCTACTTTTATACTCAAGTGCGAGTTGAGGCTTAGGTGGCGCTGCTCATGTATAATTCTAGGCGGACAACTTTTGGACGGAACACTTTGTTCTTGATTTGTCGACCTTTGTAAACTAATCACGCTATCTCCTGCTGGAAGAGGTTGTCACGCGTGCTTCTTAAGCTCCCTAAGGTTTAGCATTTGACCGCGAACGAGCCACTTGGATGATCAATGCCTAATTCGATCACTTACGAGCCGCCTGGATGACTAAGGTTTAATTCGATCGCTTATGGGCTGCTTTGATGACCAATGTTTAATTCAATCGTTTACGAGCTGTTTGGATGATCAGGATTTAATTTGATCGCTTACGAGCCATCAGGATGACAAGGATTTAATTTGACCGCTTACGGATGTTTTAGATAATCAGGGTTTAATTCAACTGCTTACGGGCCACTTGGATGACCAGTGTTTAATTACGAGTGGGTAAAAACTCGCCCGATTTTGGGGTAGTCTAGGTCATTTATTTTGTATAACCTTCAAGTAAGCATTTATATGGAAAAAGAACAAGAAGGAAAAGAGAAGCATGGCACGATACAAATGAAAAAGAATTTTCTTTTATTAATCATGATAGATGTTACAAGCACGCTTCATGTTATACAGATGACCGCTTATGGATGTTTTAGATAATCAGGGTTTAATTTGACCGTTTACGGGCTGCCTGGATGACCAGTGTTTAACTGCGAGTGGGTGAAAACTCACCCGATTTTGGAGTAGTCTAGGTCATTTATTTTGTGTAACCTTCAAGTAAGCATTTATATGGAAAAAAAAAACAAGAAGGAAAAGAGAAGCAAGGCACGATACAAATGAAAAAGAATTTTCTTTTATTAATCATGATAGATGTTAAAAGCACGCTTCACGTTATACAGATGACCCACCTGGTAATAGCGTTTTAGATGGGTTGCATTTCACGTCCATGGGACCAACTTTCCGTTATGAATTTGGAGTTTGTACACCTCATTTCGCAGAACGGCTGAGGCTAGAAACGGGCCTTCGTAATTCGGAAAAAGCTTGTTTTGGTTGGATGTCTTACCTATAGCCTCTAGGTTTCGTAAGACCAAGTTTCCAACTTCGAATTGCCATGCTTTCACTTTCTTGTTGTAATAGTGTGCGACTCATTACTAATATACTGCTATCCGTATCTTGACTGCGTTGCGGGCTTCCTTCAACAAGTTTAGGTATTCCCTGATCTTTTGGAAGTTACTAAGTGGGTTGAAGGCTTCGACCCTAAGACTTGGGTGCTCAATCTCAATGTGAATTATTGCCTCAATTTCGTAACAAAGGTAGAAGGGTGTCTTGCGAGTTGGTTTCTTACGAGTCATTCGGTATGATCATAGGATGGAGGGCAGCTCGTCGACACAGGAGCCCCCTGCGTCATCCAACTTGGTATTTAGACTGTATCTGCCCGTTTACCTGGGGGTACGCCACCGAAGTGTGGACTAATCTGATATCGAAACTGGTGTAACACTTGATGAAACGCTTTCCTGAGAATTGGGTTTCGTTATCGATTACGATGACCTTAAGAACACCAAATTTGCTCACTATGCTCTGGCGGACAAATACTAGGGCATTGTGCTCTGTGAACTTGGCTAGCGGGGCGGCTTCAACCTATTTGGTGAAGTAGTATATACCCACGATGATGAACTTTCTTTACCCAGTCGTGATGGAAAATGGGCAGAGAATATTGAGGCCCTATTGCGCGAAAGGCCAAGGAGTTTGGAGGGATCTCATCTTCGCAGGCGGCTGGTGATGAAGATTGCCATGAAGTTGGCAATTCTCACACCTCTTCACAAACTCTGGTGTGCCCTTCCTCATTGTTGGCGAGTAATATTTCAAGCGCATGACTTTGAACTCTAGGTTCTTTCCGCCAATGTGTGATCTGCATATCTCGAGATGGATTTTGTTCAAGGCGTAGTCGGGCTCCTCAAGGGTGACACCGGAGGTATAGAGTTGAGTATCCACGGCAATACAACTGTCCGTCGACTGTCGACTATGGTGTACCAGTCGGCCGTCTTCTTGATTTGCTAGGTCTTATTCGCGCTATCTAACAGTGGTCCATCCGCAAGATATCTCTAATATGGCGTCATCCAATTTTTGACGTCAGAGACTTATATTGCTTCTTGTTGCTCTGTGCTGAGAGTGCTCAAGACTTCCCTCATGTCCCTTAAGTACTGTTTTAGATTTTTAACCGTCGGAACTCTAACAAGTCTGTTGGCCTTCCAGTTCTCAAATTTGGGGATATGGACCAGGTTCAGTTTGTCAAATCTCCGGATGACGTCCTTCGTGTTAGCCATGTATTTGGCTAAGAGAGGGCTGCACGCGTTGAAACTCTAATTGATTTGGTTAACGACTAACTTTGAGTTGCTATAGATGGTTAGTTGCTTAGCTGAACACTCTTTGGCTAGTTGTATTCCTGCTAACAGGGTTTCGTACTTGGCAAACGTTGTTGGTGGCCAAAAAATCGAGTTTAAGAAATTATTTCATTTTAAACCTGTCTGGGGTTCTTAGGACCATTCTGACACCGCTGCCTGAATTGGTAGACAAATCGTCCACATTGAGGACCCATTCTAGCTTTTCTGGGTGGTGAACTGCGTCCTCAGTGGGGTCTTCATCGATTATTGGGATCGTGGTCTTGACGATGAAGTCAGTTAGGGCTTGCTCCTTAATAGAGGGCTTATGTTGGAATTTGATGTTGAACTTTTACAACTTGATAGCTCACTTAACCAGCCATCTGAAAATATCGAATTTCTAGAGGATATCCTTCAGTGGTTGGTTAGTCAGAACGACCGCTCGATTAGCTTAGAAATAAGGTCTCAGCTTTTGGGCTGAGAAGACGAGTGCCAGAGCAAGCTTCTCAGCACGCGAGTAGTGTGTCTCTACGTCGGTCAACGTCTTACTCGTATAGTAGATCGGATGCTAAGTGTCGGAGTCTTGGTGTATGATGATAGAGCTAAAGCCACTTTGACACTGTCAAGTAGAGGTATAGCTCTTCTTCGTCTCTTGGTGGCGTCAGCAATGGTGGACTAGCAAGTACTATTTCAACTCATTGAGGGCGACCTGGCACGTTGTAGTCGATTGGAAATCATCCACTTTTGTCCCCCTTAGAGCCTTGAAAAAAGGTTGATATTTGTCTCCTGATTTAGCCAAAAAGCGAGAAAGCGCTATCAGTCTCCCGGTTACCCTCTGGATATCCTTGACGCTCCGTGGCAGAGACATGTTTGTGAGGGTTTTGATCTTTTTTGGGTTTGCTTTGATCCCTCGCCGAGAGATGATGAAACCCAGAAACTTCCCTGAGAACACTTTGAAAACACACTTTGAAGGATTTAGGTTCATTTGGTGCGTACGGAGTATCTCGAAGGACATAACCAGATCGTGAATATGGTCGTCAATGGTTTTGCTCTTGACGAGCATATCATCAACGTACACGTCCATATTTCAACCGATTTGCTCCTCAAACATTTTGTTCATGAGCCTTTGGTAAGTCACGCTTGTGTTCTTTAGATTGAAATGCATGACCTTGTAGTAATAGGTACCTTAGTCGGTCATGAACGACGCGTACTCATCGTCCTCTGGGCTCATCCATATCTGGTTGTAATTTGAGTACGCATCCATAAAACTTAGCAACTCATGTCCAAAAGTCTAGTCTACCAATAAGTCATTCCTGGGCAAAGGGAAGTTGTCTTTTGGGCAGGCTTTGTTGACGTCTTTGAAGTCGACGCACATCCGTCATTTTCCTTTACTTTTCTTTACTAGGACGAAATTAGAGAGCCAATCTGTGTACTAAACTTCTCTGATGAAGCCGGCATCTAACGGCTTCTTTACATCTTCCCGAATGGCTACGAGTTTCTCCACGGAGAGGTTCCTCCGTTTTTGCCTGACAGGCTTTCGACCGAGATTGAGACCCAACTGTGGACCATTACTCCGGCCGGTATCTTAGACTTATCAGCGGGTATCCACGCAAAGATATCAGCGTTCTGTCTCAAGAATGCTGTCAGCTCATCATGCAGGGGTTCGGCGAGTGAGCTTCCAACCTGCACACGCCTCTCTGGGTCCTCCGGATTCAGTGTTATTAGGTCGAAGGCCTTGTCGGATTGTGCCTGCTATAAGGTCGCTTCGTCTCAATAGTCTAGTTTTTCTGCAGGTCTTACTCCACTGCTCGGGGTAATTTGGGACATATAACATGTCCGCCCAATTACTTGGTCACCCAGTACTTCACCGTCACCGTAAGCTATTGAAAACTTCACTTTTAAATGCAGTATTGAGGTAATGACTCCTAACGCTTCTAAGCATGGGCGGTCTAGGATAGCGTTGTATACGAAGGGTAGGTCAATAGTCAAGAAGGTGAGTGTGTGACTTGCCGTTCTGGGGTACAAGCCCATGGTGACTTCCAATTGTATTGTCCCTTAGACAGCCACTGACTTGTTATCTAAGATCAAATTTAAAGAAGGTATCGAGATAAAATAAATCCATTGAGTTTCCATCGTTTCAGTTGGTAGTCCACGGTACCGTCTGAAATGAGTGCAGATATAATAAGGGGATCAGTATATGGGAAAGTTACATGAGCCATGTCATTATCACTAAAGCTAATGAGATTTTTCTCTACTCTCTGTTTCTTGTATCCAGCTTCCGATCGTTGTGATCTGTTTGGGTCTTGAGCTGTCGGGTTGTGATCACGTTGACTAGTCCAATCGCGGCCCGATTCGGTGGCTGAGACGGGTCTGACCGCTCTCCGCCTAAGGTGCCAGAACTCTACTCAGGGTTCCTGACGAACTTGGTGAGATGGCCTCTTCGGATGAATTTCTCAATCTCCCATTGAAGCGTCTTATAATCTTCCGTGGTGTGTCCTGGAGATCAATAAAAATTGCAGTATGTCGTTGGATTTTCTCCTTCCGTGTTCTTCAAAGGTTTTGGCCACCTAAAGTACTTCTCACCGCGGATTTGCATGAGGATGTTGGGCTATGTGTCATTCAGAGGTGTCAAGTTGACCGGCTTGTACTCCTTATAGTCTAGTACTTCGGTCCTACAGTGCTTCTGACGGGGATTATCGTCGTCACCGTTTTTCCTCTTTCCTTCGGCCGAAAAAGTGCAAGACTGGTCGGTCATCTTAGCATGCTTTACCTTGTTGGTTTCTTTGGTGGTTGCGTAAGCTCTGGTGATGGACTCCGGCTTCCGAAAGGTCGGCAGGTTCTTGTGGGCCAGAAGCTTTAAGAAGTCATCGTGTGCCAATACAGAGATGAAACTACCAAACTTTATCTCCTCAGTGAGCTTGGGATCCTTCTGACCTCTACCGCGAACCGCTTTAGAAACTTCCTCGAGTTTTGTCCTTGTCTCTACTTAATGTGGGACAGATGCCATGACTATTTCTCTTCCCTGTGGTTGGAAGCGTACTGGGCCAAGAAGGTATCAGTGAGTCCACGGAAACTCCGGATCGAGTTTGACGGGAGCCGATGAAACCAGATCCAGGTGTCTCCCTTCAGGTGAGAGGGAAGTAACAACACAATGTCGCCTCCACCAAGCCCTGGAAACTCAAATGGGTATAGAAATGATCGAGGTAATTCATGGGATTAGTGCTTTCATTGTAAGAATCCAGTGCTAGAATTTTAAACTTGGTTGGCAATGAATGATTCAAAATCTCAGCAGTGAAGGGAGATCTCTCGAGATCATGGGCGTGCTCATTATCATCTTTGAACACATGGTTCCTAATCTTCTCGACTTTTGCCTCCACTCGAGAGGCGTTCCCAAATCTTTTGGAGTTGAGGTATGTCCTCAACTCCATTCTTTCCGTGGTACGGTATGTAGGTGGTCGGCTACTGTTGCTGGTGGATCAGATGAATCTGGAGGCTCCCTCTTGAGCCTAAGGCCTAGGCTAGTCTTGAGAGTATCGGCGGTTCCTTCTCTCACGGCTCTCATCCGAAGTCCCACGATCCAAGCGCCCTTTAAGCCTTGGACGACTCCAGGCATTGGTGACTTCCGAGGCATGAGAGTTACCAGGCCTAGTAGCCTTCTTGGCCGGTTTCTTCTTCCTCTAGTCTCCTCGCCTGGAGGCCAGAACGGGAACGAAGGAGGGCGGAGTCCCCTGTTTCTTCTTGTCCTAGCGGGTGCAAAGTATCTGGAGTATTTTGGACATATTGTTCATCTGCTGCGTTAGGTTTTAAAAAAATGGTGCTAGTGGCTCTACGACCAGGTTACTAGCAGAGTGATCCTAGTCAGGGGAGGCAGCATCTCTAGCAGGGATGGTAGTTTGGGTTCTGGTGTTCTCTATTTTGTTTGATAAAATTGGATTTGAAGATGAAAGTGGTCAGCTTTTTGTTAGGTTTCCACAGACGGCGTCAATAATGCGTCATAAATTCAAATTTCGAATAGATTTGGGTCGAATTGTCCGTTGAATTTTAATTTTGTTCACTGAGTCTCGGATCCTACACACTACAACTTCAAACGAGAGGTCAGGTGATAACGGGGTTTGGTCCCACCGAAAACACTCCGATGCTCAAATCAGCAATTAACCTTCTGAAAACAAGAACGTTGATGCAGAGAATGCAGAATGAATACTACGTAAGAGCTTGTGCATGTGGGAGTGCACTCATAGAGAGAGTGGTTTTGGATGTTCGTGGAGAGTAATTTCTCTAAGCACTAAGTTCGTAGAGAACTAATAGCAAAGAGAGAGATATAGGGAGCATGAGGATACTTAAGAGTCTGAAAGTTTCTGAGAGTTTGGGATTGCTTGAGAGCTTTTGTGGGTAAGAGAAAGTGTTCTCCTTTGAAGGGAGTGTTCGTGGCCTTTTATAGCCATGGACCCTTAGTTGTCTTCCTTGTACAGTGAGGTTGGATGCCCACTTTCTGAGGGGGATTGTTTCCTTTTCTGCGCTGGCATGAGCACCATTTCTAGTTGTAATGGCCAAAGAGGCAGATCTCTTTTCTTTTACGTATTATAACCGTTAGGGTTTCCTACAGATCGTGCGCGGATCCTAACGCCTTCCTCTGGGATGTACTTTGATTTTGGAGGTGATCGTTACAGTGAAAATTACCTTATTTAGAGATGTAAAAAATTATGACAGACGACCGTTATGAGTTGAAGATGGACACGCGTGCCAATTTAAGCTTGAGCTGTGTGTGTCCTGGGTTTCAACCGGTCTACTTGCCACTTCTCCGGTCAACGAAAGCGTTGACCGTTCTGAGCTCAAATGGGCCGTCATGATCTTGGGCCTTTACCGGCCCGCTTGCTTCTCATCTGGTCAATACCAACATTGACCGTCCCAAATAGGAATAGGTTGCTAAGAATTTGGGCCGTTTTTTTTTTTTATGGGCCAACCCATTGCTAGCGTTTC
>JAODPA010051712.1:0-11538 GCA_025585075.1 Nepenthes mirabilis | reverse complement strand
CTCGGGGTATGCCCTAGCAGGTTATGTTTTATCCCCAAGTTAAAATACTTGGTGATAAAACATCAAATTTGTAAATTTTTTCTCCCATTAATCCAAAATACTTGCTTACCAAAAAAAAAAAAAAACAGTGTGGGCTCCTAGCAATGATGGACCCTCATGGCCAGCCTTAGCTTCATCAAGCTTACTCTGTTTGGCTACAGACACTTGACGCGCTGGCTTCCATTGATAAGCCACCACAACCTCAACCTCAGTGGCTTCAGACTTCAATCTGATTTTTGTGGGGAGTGGGTCATCCCTACCCACTTCAACAAAAACTCGGGTGAATTGTACTCGGTCCATTCTAGCTATGTTAGAATCCAACTAGATGAGCTTGCAAATTCCACTAGCAATCCAGTTTAGACCTAAAGGGGTCCAATATTCAATCGAAATATTGGTCAAAGTGATCCATACTGGAAACCTTTTGTGGGTTTCTTTAGTGAGAGCCATACCAGGCATCCATCTTGAAAGAAAAAGAGGTTTCCAACCAAAGACCCAGGGACCTTTTGATAAACACTCATTCAGCTTAGCAATTAAGTCAAACCTAAAGAAGAAAAACCCCTTGTCATTTCCAGTGACATGACAAAGGCCGAATCTAGCCCATACCTCGGTCAGCTACCATCCGATAGTTAAAAAGCTTCAGCAGATTCTAAGAAATTAGCGTGGAGCCAGCACCCAGTATCTGCCATACCTTGGCCATATTACCCACAGCAAATATCACTCCAGACTGCATTAGTAACTTAGATGCACCCCTCCAAAACACCCAGCAGATGCGCCCCGGGGTAACCACTAAACCTCAGCAAAGGACCTCGGACTATCTTCCATCTCGGTCATTTGCAAGTCGGTTAGCAAGTATCTCGGTTCATAGAAAATATCATGCCACAGCATCCGGGAAGCCATCTCGACATCAAGCCTGAAGATTACTTGCTTCAGCATTTCCGGCAACAGCTATCAGTTATATAGGCTGGTCAGTCACACCAAAAAACCTCTATCAAAAGACCTCAGACTGTCTCCTGCACTGCTCAATTGACAGAACAATGCCATGGACAGCAAAACATCCACCATGGCAAAATTGAATCTCAGTCAATATACCAACCAACTGAAACCTCATCTCAAACATCCATCCTTGTTATCATGGATGGCGAGGCAACGGGCTGAGACGTTTACCTAAGGGACGTAAAGGTTTATTGGATTTTCTATGACTCTTAGTTTTAGATTGCGTCTAGGAACCATCTAACTCTGAAGCAGAGGGAGTGATAATCAGAGGCGCCCCTTCCTGAGGATGATTGGGATCATCATTTGTAAGAAGACCCACCAACAAACCATTCAGTTGGCCAAAATTATAATTTGGGAATTCAGTCTCCGTTTCCAGGAGAGCATACAGATACCCAACAATCACCTTTTTCCCAGCAGGGGATAAAGAAGCAAAATATGGAGGAGTAGTCGTAGCTACCACTAACAACCAGATAGCTTCAAATAAAACACCCAAAAAGCTACTCTGATCCGCTAAAGCTAGGGGGGAAGAGTTTTTGAACTCTTAGCTCGAATCAACAGTTTGAGCAAGCAAGCATGTTTTTATGAAATCATGCACAGTTTGCCTTCCTTCCGGAGGTAAAGAATCGAGGAAATCCTCAGTGGCATTTGCCTCTAGCAACATCGATAGGGCGTTAAGCGTTGGATCGTGAAAAACGTCCTCATCGTTCACATCCTCCTCAAACTAGATTGAAGCATCTAGGGAATACTTATTTGAAAGTCTTGTGACAGAGTTGGGTGTTAAATCGGAATCAACACCAATGACAGAAAGCTCCACACACGAAGATAAATGAGCATAGCCCTGCATAGGATTGCCAAGGACAATCTGATCACTACCTGGGACTTTACCAGGCTGGTCGGCTGGAGCAGCATGAGGGATCACAGCTTTCTGGGGAGGAGATTGGGAATCCATCTCGCTCCAGCTGAGCTAGGTTTCTACTGATTTAACATAGCCTTCAACCTCATCCTTTACTATCGGCTTCAAGAAAGGTGAAAGCTCCTTCAAGTTGACAGAGTCTCCAGACCTGCTGTTGGTCTTCCTCTCTTTTGCAGAATCCATCTTGGTAGCATCCATATCAGCCCAGACTAATTCCATAGAAATATCTAAGTGACTGGGAGTAGTTTGGATGAATTGCCTTTGGTTATCCTCCTGCCTTAGGGTCAAATGCAGTGGTTGGTTCTCATAATCTAGGGAAACCAAATCCACAGGAGCCATATCACCTACGACAACTATATCGTCAGGCAGCAAATTTATCAAATGATTGTCCACTCCTAATTCATTAGAAGCAATAGTAGAAGCATTTGTCTGGCAGTGGATATGTGCATCAGGATGCCCACAATGCCCATTCTGAGCATTGGGATCAGCAGAGTGAGCAACCACATCTGTTGGAGCTCCAAGACCACCCGAGACTACACCAGGAGCCAGATTCTTAGTAGCAAACTGCTGAGCAATCAGGGGGTCCAAATTCATACTTGATCTTTCAAGTTTTTTTTTTTTGGTAAGTATTGATCTTTCAAGTTTACTTGGGTTGATTGTTTGTCCAACCACACGACGTGTTTGCTTCCATTGATAATCAACCCCCACCTCAATCATGGCCGATTTAGCATCATTGGATTTCAATCTGATTTTTGCAAGGAGCAGGTCATCCCTTCCCACTTCAACACAATCTTGGGCGAGATGCACGCGTTCCATTCTAGCTGTGATAGGATCCAGTTTAATGGGTTTACCAACCCCACTAGCAATCCAACTAAGGCCTAAAGGGGTCCAATATTCAATCGGGACATCAACTAAAGATATCCACATAGGGAATGTCTTGAAAGGATCCTGACACAAAGCCTTGCCTGGCTTCCACTTTTTAAGGAAGATGGTTTTCCTACCAAAGGCCCAAGGACCTCTTTCACCAGATATACGGGACATCGCATATGCCACCATGTCCCCTGTGGCCTAGAGGTAGTTCTCATACTTCCATAGAAATATCCTAAGGTGTATTAAGGACACCACCTAGTCCAATACATGGCCAGGATATGCGGTCAGGGTAATCATTTAGTTTTTACTGTAATATCAATGGCACACCAAGGGATACTACCCTCTAACATAAATCCGTGGTCCAATTCTCATTTTCTTATTCTTAGGAAAATTCCATATTTGTTCATATAACATTATTTTCGCTCCGGGAGAACGGTTCATCAAACATATCACATTATGGAATTTCCTACTTTCACTTCTTATGATTTGCATGATTCTTAGGAGTTTACATCTTCACCTGACTTAGACTACATGCATAATCGATATAAAGCATGGAGAAAATCGAAATTCTTACCCCTGAGAGCCCAACACTACTTTAGAGCT
Source organism: Nepenthes mirabilis (assembly GCA_025585075.1). Lineage (NCBI taxonomy): Eukaryota > Viridiplantae > Streptophyta > Magnoliopsida > Caryophyllales > Nepenthaceae > Nepenthes > Nepenthes mirabilis. Next base: position 8,120 of record JAODPA010051712.1, on the reverse strand, counting down.
TCCGGACAATAATTTTTCTTCACAATTGCATATAACATAATTTCTATAGTATTACAAAATAACATGGCTAATGTACATGCGTATAAATATCCCGATTTATGCCTGATAATATACCCGGTTTATTTAAAAGTAACATAATAATATATGTGAACAAATTCCTAAAAATCAAGGTACCCACGTCCACCAAGTCAAGGTTCCCAATTTCTAAGGCCAAATTGTTTAAAAATTACAAGGGAATCAAGAAATATTGAAGGGGGACGTAGCTAGGGCTTGCCGGGTTCAAAAACCGCACAAATCTCATTAATCGGACATGAAATTGAGGTGTTTACATGTTAGGATCATGGGTAATACAAAATAACAACCTAACTGGGTATCAGAATGAGGATACCGATACAAATGACATAAACATGTGAAAAAATGAGAGAAAATAGTATAAGTACACTTGCCTTGACCCAATCTATCACTTTCCTAACTAGCTCGAACTCGGAATCAGACTCAGGAGCCTTAGTTTTCTCCTTCTCTCTCTAACACGTTGTGCTCTCTCTCTCGGTCTCTAGATTGCCAAAATTAATGCCTCGAAACCCTTGCGGTGATATTTATATTGCGGCTGGCAAAGGACATTCTATTTTGGGCGCTTGCTTGGGTGCTTGAGCACCCGGTAGGCCCAGCCCAATCTGTTGTGAGCACCTGCTCAAGCGCTCAGCAAGTCTGGCCCAATCTATTTTGGGTGCTCGGGGCACCGACCGAGGGGCCCTGTGAGCGCCCCACGCCGATCCTTCCTAGAATCTCGAAACTTAATTTTTCCTACATGAGTTAAGCCTAATTTTGATTATATAAATTTAATTATTTCCTAATTATCGTGTTTGAAAATCTAGAACCTTACAACTCTCTCCTACTTAGAAAATTTTTTCCTCAAAATAAACGAATTCTAACACTTAAACGAGGAAATATACCTTGAAATAAATGAGGATACTTGTTCCGAATCTCCTCCTCCCTCTTCCAAGTTGCCTCCTCATAAGAGTGATTCTTCCACAAAATTTTTACTGAAGGAATGGTTTTTGAGCATAGAATCTGATCCCTTTGATCCAAAATCTTAACTGGCTCCTCTGAATACAATAAATCTTCCTAGATAGCCAAGAGGCCGTAATTGATGATGTGCATTGGATCATGAACATACTTTCTCAACATCGAGACGTGGAAGACATTGTGCATCTTGGCTAAACTCGGCGGCAACGCCAAACGATATGCCACTACTCCAACTATTTCTAGGATCTCAAAGGGGACAATAAACCGCGGCTTTAGCTTTCCCCTGATACCAAATCTAGAGACTCCTTTCCACGGCAACACCTTAAGGAAAACAAAATCTCCAACCTTGAATCTAAGCTCGGATCTCCTTTGATTGGCATAACTCTTCTGCCGACTTTGGGCCATCTTCAGTTTCTCACAAACCACTGCGATCTTCTCTGATGTTTTTCGAATTACATCCGAACCCAACAGACATCTATCTGCTGTCTCCTCCCAATAGATGGGAGTTCGGCACTTCCTACAATAAAGTTCCTCAAAAGGAGACATACCAATGTTAGCCTGAAAACTATTATTGTAAGCAAACTCGGCCAACACTAGGTGATTATCCCAATTCCCTCTCATCTCCATCACCGAGGCTCTAAGCATATCTTCCAATATCTGAATCGTTCGCTCAGACTAGCCATCGGTTTGAGGGTGATATGCTGTACGGAATTTTAGGTTTGTCCCTAGCTTCCGGTGCAAACTCTCCAAGAACTTAGAGACAAAATGGGGATAATGATCAGACATAATAGATACTGGCACACTATGCAGTCTAACAATTTCGTTAATGTACAATTGTGAGAAACGATCACAAGAGTACATCGTCTGACTGGCTAAGAAATGAGCCGATTTTGTTAACCCATCCACAATGATCCAAATAGCATTGTGATTCCTCGGGGTCCTAGGCAAGCCTGAAACAAAATCCATAGAAAATCTTTCCACTTCCAATTGGGAATGGGCAAGAGCTGCAACAGACCCATGGGCTTCCTCCTCTCATCCTTCAACTGCTGACAAATAAGACATTGGCCAACAAAGGCTACAATCTCCCTCCACATATTTCTCCACCAGAATATTTTTTCCAAGTCCTGGTACATATTATTTATTTTAGGGTGGATTGTAGACCCAGTCCTGTGAGACTCCTTCATGATCTCCTCTTTCAGATCCTTATTATTACGTACACACAAACGATCCCGGATGTACAAGACTCCATCATCATGGACACAAAAATCTTTCCAGGAGTCTCAGTCAAGGTCTCCAATAATATCCATCAGAAATGGATCGCCCGCCTGCCTTTCCTTAATCATCTGAAGGATCTCGGGCTACACCTACAAGAAGGATGACATCATCCTATTTGCCTTTTACATAACACTGGATATTGCAAAACTTCAGTCAATCCAACATCTCCATCTGCTTAATCTGCAACCTTGCTACAAAATCGGTTCGGCAGCTCAAGGCATCCGTGAGTACATTCATCTTTCCTGGCTAATAATGGATTTCACAATCATAGTCTTTAAGAAACTCGACCCATCGCCACTACCTCATATTTAACTTTTCTATGACAATAGATACTTGAGGCTCTTGTGATCAAAATACACCAAGAACTTCTCGCCATACAAGTAGTGCCTCCAAATCTATAATGTAAGCACCATGGCGGTCAAGTCCAAATGATGGGTCAGATAGTTCATGTAATGTATCAGTTTCCAAAATACATTGAAGATGAGTAATTAAGTTAAAATAAGTGAATCGAGGTCGAAGGACATGGGAGGAATCAGATTGAAAAGCCCAATGTTCTGGAATTAGTAAAATTAGGAACCGAAGTGATAAACTATGAAATGTTAATCCATAAATAAGATTTTAGGTTTTAAATTAGGATAATCATGACTTATTAAACTTATATAATCAAAATTAGAGTCTAAGGATGTGAAGAATCGGGTTAGAAGGGTCAAAAAGGGTCCCGGACGACGCGAAAATGAAATTTGCATGTTGTAGGATAAATGCGGGCCTGACCCACGCCCGACCCACGCCCAACCAGCACTTGAGGTACCACCCAGGCATGAAAAATAGAATGTGTTGCCCGAGGAGTGCCAGAGGCTTGCCCGGGGTGCGTTTAAAAGAATTTCTCCCGTGAGAAGCACCCGAGGCACAATCTAGGTGTGGCATTGGCAAATTCGGTTGCCGGAGGAGCACCCAAGGGGCACATTTGACAGAATGGGTTTCTTGATGAGTGCCCGATGAATGCTCGAGCGGCAGTCCTTCGGGTATCATGGCACCCGATGACCGCCCGACGGGCCAGTCGGTGTATTTAAATACATGAGGGTTTTATCCAAGGCATTTTTTGGCCATTCCAGAGAGAGAAGGAGAAAAATCAAAGCTTTTGAGTCTGAATCCATCCAAGAGTTGGTTAGAAAGCTAATAGATTTGGTCAAGGCAAGCGTACTCATACCCTCTTTTTCCTCTGTTTTGATTTTTAATCGTTTTTTTTGGGTATTTTCATCCTGATACCTACCCAAATTATAAAGAATATATAATCCATGATTATTTCTCAGGGTATTTATGGTTTATTGTCCAATTTGCCCTCTGATTTGCTTGGTTCAGCTTTGCCAAACCCTAACCCGCGCCTAGCTTGGGTTCTCCCCTCTTCTTTTTTTTTGTAAGTAAGGGTTCTCCCCTCTTTCTTTCAAATTTTACGCTTAATTGTCCCCAAATTATGAATTATCATGTCCTAATTATGCATATATATCAGTGGGGTGTCCAATTTCTCAAGAATTGACTCATTCCTGATGCCCGGAAGCTCCAAAACGGCCCTGGCACTGTTCACATGAGACAAATGAGAATTTTGTATGTTTCCATCCTATCTAATTGTTATAAAATTTATTTTTAATTGTATATGTCTAATTGTAAGCCCTGGAATTATATGTTTGTACTCCATTTGTAAAGGAAATATATCTCAGTGACCCCCAAAGTGATAATTGTCAAATGGTGATAAGGAATTCTAATCTTTCATATGCATTGTGATGTCCATGCATCCAAACTGACTCGTGAAAAGACTTAAATCTGAAGGAAAGATAACAATTATATTTGTATGCGGAGGGAAATCCACAATTGGAGATTTGATCAAATTGTTCTCCGTATTGGAGATAGTGTGAATGAATTATGGTGAACCTTCCCTTAAATGAATAAGAAACCATGGAACTAGGACCACAGATTTATGTTACAAAGATAATACCCCTTAGCCTACCGCTAGTATTACAGTAGAAACTCAAGGACTACGCCGGCCGCATATTATAACAGATAATACTTTTGGCAAGCCTTAGGATATTACTGTGGAAGGATAAGGACTACCTTTGGAATGCGGGAGGTTAGGGAGCATTTTATTGGCCCTGTATATCAAATCATAGGTATACGGCTTGCCATGTAGTGTTCAGCCTTTTCTATGCAAGAGTTTGTTATTTAATATTGAGTACGTCATTCGGCCTTAGATCATATGGGGCATTATGATCCTTCCTCGTTCTCTCATACCTTTAGTTAGTAAGATTTTTTTTTTTTGGTAAGTTTTAGTTAGTAAGATTTACTGACCCTGACCTATAAAGATTAATTTAAATTATGAATAATGCATTAAATTACTTTTCTTATCTTCGAGTATCTCTTATATTGCCCCATTCCATTACAAGTTTCATTTGAATATGCATGTTGTTGGTTATTTAGTTCTAATGCATTTACTGAACTGTTAGCTTACCCTTACTTCTTCTTTCTTCTAGATGAGATCCATGAGCTGATACCCAATTAGATAGAGCAAGGAGAGGGATTTTGTTAGAGGAGATTTATCAGACTTCGGAGACTTGGAAATTAGGATATGGTTAATGTAATGAAATGTAAATAGCTGATTTAGATTAATGTTGTGTATTAATAGTGGCATGGCATGTTGTTTATTATTATGGATTCATTGTTATGCTTCCTAGCTTATTCGTGGATATAGAATGCTTCCGCAAGTATAAGTTAGATTTTGTGTAAGTTCCTAGATGGCATCTCTCTTTTAATCCGGCATAGCCGTTGGGATACTATGTTGGAGCCATGAATGATATGGCATCTAAATGATCCTATGTATGTGTTGTGGTAATAGTTTGAGGTCTATCTATTGTATGTCTTATACAGGTTGTGTTAATTCAGATTATTTGAATGATTTTTGTCCATTTTTAGAGAAAAATCTACCCAATTTTATGTAGAAATTAAGTAGTGAGTTATTAAATAAAAGTATGTTAGTTTATAGTTTAGATAAGCATGATTATTGACGGAGGTCATTAGTGGATTATGATCCATTCCTTTTTTTTGGTGAGTAATTAAAATGTATTAATAAAAATGAAAGAGTATAAATCAGATGTTCAATCTCCAAATAAATTGGAGATAAGCAACTATGCTAGGGGATACCCAGAGCCGAGAAATACAAGATTCAAAAGAGAAGGTAGGCTACTATCTCTCCCATCAGCATCGATTGTTCACCCTGGTTCTGAGGAACCTCAGAAGCAACCGAAGGCTGATCCTACTTTGCCCGCTGTGAGTGCTGATGTGAAGCTTCAGTTGGAGGCAGCCGTCAAAATTCCCAAGGTTAGCTTGGGTTCTGATGGGCAAGAGTCTGGGACAACATGTAATTTTGACCATTGTGTGTCCAATTTGATGTCTGCGTGGATTAGAGAACCTGGATTTGTGGAGGTTTTGAATACTGAATGCTGGACTCAATAATGGAAGTCTGCCTGTTGGATTGATAGATATCAACCTCTATGTGATTCTCCATCGTCGTCTCCTTTGACGCATGATAGGGAGCAAGGTTTTGTGCAGCTAGCATGCAAGGGTTCGGTAGAACTTCTAGTAAATCTTTGTGATGCTGACCCTGATGGGAATCCCCTTCCTGATCTCGCCTCTCCATTGACTCCTGACTCATTTATTGCTATGGGTTCAAAAAAACAAAATCAAAATCTAGAAAAAAAGCTAAAACAAAAGCACAGACACCTCTAACATTCTGGCATTAATCTGAGGGGGGCGATATGTGCTAGAAAATCAGTTGCTGCAGCTGAGAATATTTCACAGGCGGATCAAGGGGTTGCAATGTATCAAGTTAAGTTGCCCCCCACCAGCACGACGGCAACATGGAGATAGGTGTGCCTCCTAATTCATATGCTGCAATGCTGAAACATGGTCTTGGTTACTCTCTTACTGAGACAATGTAGTCCCCTAGTATTGCTTCCCCTAGACCCTTAAATCATCTGGGTGAGTTAGAGGTTTTCGGTGATGACCTGAAGATAAATATCAGTGAACAGACTCTGATTGCTATACCTGCAACAACTAAAGACATCGCCCCTAGCGTCTATACTCGAGTTGATCCTTCTTCTCCTCCTGGACATGTCCACGAAGAGGAAGCCTTTACTGCTAACTCCATTTCTAATGAAGTGTCTTCAGTTAGCCTGAGTGCTGCAATATTATTTGAGGTTGCAATAATTAATCATAATGGATCATCATGCCGTGGAGAGGGAGAGGACCATGACATGGATATTCCAAATCTTGAGGATACGGTATTGAAGAGGGTAATATCTGTGGTTCCTGACGAGTTTGAGAATCCTACACTTGAGTGGAAGGCCTCCAAACGTGTTGGTGATGATGTTGAATTGAAGGGCCCCTGTTCTGTCTCGAGGTCGAAGCTGGCAGTGAAGCCTGGACAGAAAAACTGTGTGCTTCCAGTTGATAGCTCATTCAGCAGGTTAGTGATGGATTCCTGGACTCCTCCCTCTAATGTTGTGGTTTTGGATGATGACCGGACTAGCTCTAGTGCTGAGGTCGAGGACCATGACTCGATTGTCCCACCTTTTGATGAAACGGAATCTAAGATGGCTAAGATTGAGGCCCGGATTGCTGCTAGGGAGGCATCGCCAAATTCTTCCAGTAGGATTGCAGTTGATGTTGAGCATTTGCGAAGGAAACTGGTGGAGCTAAAAGCACAGCGTTGCCCGACTCTATCCCCAACGCAAATGCCTTACTGCTCCCAAGCAGCCCATGGAAATGTTCCTGAAGTGGCGGCTGCTCTGGAAATGAAAGTTTGGGATGATGCTGAACCCCCCGCCTGCTTTTGAGAGCCTTCTGTCGAGTTGGATGAGGACGCGCTTTTTGCTAAGCAGGCTGTAATCGGAAAGTTCCCAAAGGCCCGGCGTCGACGGAAACCCACCTCTAAGCATCCAAAGGGCTTGATTGCCAAACCTGCTTGATTTGATTGAGTAGTCAGTAAAGAACCAAGATGCCTAATGGGCGTGGTGATGCTGTAGATAGATGCCTTTCTGGGTTGATAAGCCAGACGGATAGGTTTCAAGTTGCCAAATGGCCGAAGTGCTGATGTGGGTAGGTCCAGAGACTGCCTTTGGCCGGGTTGTCTGCAAGGCCATGGTTGTTTCTATTGAATGACCATGCTGATGCCAAATGACTGAGAGTTGGGTTAAGGAGTCCGGTAAGCTCTGAGATGCATTTGGATGTTTTTCCTTTGAGGTGAATGGTTTGCGCTGCAGTGAAGACCGAAGTCTGCAACTGCTTTCTTCTAGGTTGGTTTTTACCGTGATGCTGCTCGGGTGAGATGCCCTGGTTGAGGTAGCCGGTTAAGATCCGAGATGCCATATGGGCTATGTGTTCCCAGATGACGAGGAGTTGATGTGGATTTAGCTCTGTTTTGATTTCCTAAGTTATCAGTCTTCTATGCCTAATTATTGTTTTCATGACTTGTATCATGTTTGTTCAGGGTCTGCCCTAATTGCTATGCTCTACTTCTAAGTCGGCAAAACACTTGGACTAGATCATAGGCGTTATAATTTTCTTTTCTATTTTAATGTAATTTACTTACCTACCAAAAAAAAAAGATTCTAAAGAGAAAACAAAAATAGACTCCAGTAGCAATATACTTGCAAAGTTTTTTTTTTGGTAAGTAAGTATTTTGGATTAATGGGAGAAAATTTACAAAAGCCATGTTTTATCTCCAAGTGATTTGACTTGGAGATAAAACATAAATGCTAGGGCATGCCCCG
>JAODPA010051701.1:0-11538 GCA_025585075.1 Nepenthes mirabilis | reverse complement strand
ATTAATTTAATTTAATTAATAAAGTTTTGAGATAATTAAGATTTTCAGTCAAAAATTGAATTTTAGATTAGAATAAGTTGGACGAATTGACGCTGACCTACATTTGACTCACACTCGTGTGTATTTTAGATAATAGGTATACGTCTAATGGACATCTCTAGAGCACTCACAAGTATTTTAGAAAAAATGTCTGCACCTCATATGCATCCTATCAATGCACATGCGTACTTGAAATAGGATATTAATGCATGAGAAATACTCTCATGCACAGCATAAATTTTGCCATAGAGTTTGATATGTGCCTAATTAGTATATATGCGTCAATTTTTTTTATAAATATGCCTCTTGATCGATTTTAGATTATTTTATCTTAAGTTTTGAGAAAAAAGGAATAAAATGAAGATGAACAAAGAAAGAAGAGAAGAAAGAAAGGAGAATGAAGATGTTGCGTTCTGAATCCAAGTTTGAATAGATTCGGGTTAAGTAGTCTGTCGGACTCCGGTCTCCGTTCACTGAGTTTTGGGTCCTGTACACCACCACTTCAAATAAGAGGTCAGGTGACGGTGAGATTTGGTTCTACTGTAAATACTCTAATGTTCAAGTCACTAATCGACCTTCTGAAGATAAGAATGTAGATGTAAGGGATACAATATGAATGCTGATGAGTCTTTGTATGTGGGGGTGTACTCGTAGAGAGAGTAGCTTCGTAGTTGCTCGTGAGGAGCTATTTCTCTAAGTATTGAATTTGCAGAGAACTAATAGTAGAGAGACAGAGCGCTAGAAGGCTCGAGAGAGTTAGAGAGCTTCTGAGAGTTTGAGCTTGTTTGACAACTTTTGAGCGTTTGAGAGCGTGTCCCAATGCGTCAACTCCCATGGCCTTTTATAGCCATAGCCATGGGATGCCTTCCTTATGCAGAATGGCTTAATGCCTGCACTTTATTGGAAATCATTGTCTTTCCTGACTTGTAACGGTCAAGAAGGCTAATCTCATTCTTTCTACTTTTTGCAACCGTTAGGGTTTTCAACAGACAATGCGCAAATTTTGGCGCATTCTTCCTGAGATGTGCATTGATTCTGGAGGTGACCGTTACAGTGAAACTTACCTTCTTTGGAGATGCAGGAAATTAGGATAGATGACAATTATGGCTTAAGGATGGACACGTGGACCAAACTAGGATTGGGTCGCGTGTGTCTTGAGCCTTAGCCGATCTGTTGTTCGTTTATCAGTCAATGGAAGCGTTAACCATTCTAGGCTTCAACGGGCCTTTTTACTTTTGGGCCTTTATCGGCCCACTTGCTTTTTATCTGGTCAACGAAGGCATTTACCGTCCAACCAAAAATGGGCCGCTGAAGATTTGTGCCGTTTCCTCATTTGCGAGTTAATCCGTTACTGGCATCCCCATCACTAGCCCCCCATGTTGGAGGCCGGCGCTCCGGCCTCCAACATGTTCACGATGGGACGCTTCTGGCTGGACAACTTGTTTGAGACAGCTTGATGAGGAAACTAGTAATGGCTCTTGGTCTTGTTGATCGTGTTGCTTGCAGCTGTTGACCATAACACCAAGATCCGGAGTACTGAAGTGGAGGAAACGTTAGCTGGATTCATTGAACGCTCTAATAAAAATCCAGGGAACTTGGCAAATAGACGAGGGTTGACTGGATGCATTGACCGTTCTAACCAAAATCCGGAGAACTACGTAGGAAAAGAGTCGTTGATCGGATTCGTTAACCATTCTGGTAAGAACTGGAGAACTTGGTAGGAAGAGTAGCGTTGACCGGATTCATTGATCGTTCTAACCAAAATTCGAAGAACTGCATAGGTGAAGAGTTGTTGACCAAAATCATTGGCTGTTCTGGTAAGAATCCGGAGAATTTGGCTGGAAGAGTAGTATTGACCGGATTTGTTGACCGTTCTGGAAAGAGTCTGGAGAACATAGGGGAATTAAATTGACGCACCATCATGCCACCAGACTGTCAGTCAAAAAGTTCTTAACGTATTAACATGCAGTGAATTTATGACCCTGATAATTAATTCTGCAGAAGATCTAATTCGACTGCACCCTTTTCAGAAGCAACACGTGTCCACCGTAATGGGCGTACCTTTCGAGGCACTGCCTTACTACAATTGCTACGTGCCTTTATAAAATCAATCTGTCTGTTCAAATTTTTCACACTTTCCTTTTGAAAATTTTCAAGTCCCTGCTACTCTTTTCACTCTTGCTTCCACGGCTCCTTTTGTGATGGAGATCGCTTCTGTGTTTTCTACTAGTGAGATGAGAGAATTATACGTAGAGTTCAACATCCCACATGAGATTGTTTTTGTGATGCCCAATGAGCCGAACAGGGCCTGCTTTCCTCCTAAAAGTTGCATCACTGTGTACGAGGCTCATTTGAGGAGCGGGCTTCGCATCTCTGTCCCAGAGGAGCTACTCAACATCTTCGAGGCCCTTCAGGTTCCTATCGCATGGCTCCATGCTAATGTCGTGCGGTACCTTTGCTCGCTGTGTATCTTCCTCCGTCGCCACACATGTATACTGACGGTGGAGGCCATAAGGGTAATGTTCCGATTCAACCAGAGTGGGAATTGGTTTACCTTGTCTCCCAGGGAGCTGCGTATCAACAACACGATCGACATCTCACTAAAGAATTGGAAGGACCGCTTCTTCTTCGTGCACGCTGCTGATACATGGCACCTTGTCCCGGGATTGGGACAAGGTTCCCAGTGCTCTCACCAAGACACCCAAGAAAGAGGAGGTGGCTGCTATGGAACCACTGTTGCGGCTGGTGAGGGATCATGTTTATGAGTTTAGGAGATATCACCTATTTTCCAGGGAGGAAACCAGAAAAACTCATTGGGGACCTCCTTCTCCGGTCCAAAAGATCAGACCACTGTCGTCGGAGGCCTCACAGTGCAAGAGGATAGGCAGCGCTATCGCCATTGATGCGGCCAGCATACTTTCCACCGGTGATGCTCCCAGCAATCCAAGACAAAAGAGGGCCGTGACGATAGAGCCTTCTTCGTCATCCTCCACAGAGCCAGACTATTAGTGGCCGGATGACTTGTTGGAGCAAGAGATCGCTCCGGAGTAGAAGCTGTTGTGGAGGAGTATGATGCCATGCAGTGCACTGCAGCAAGTGTCGTTGTTGCTGCACTATCGCAATAGGAGGACTTGGCGGAGCAGTTGGAGACACCTGTGAAGCTAGCAGCTGAACTGGTGGAGCCAGCCATGGAACCGTCTGTTAAGCTGCGAAAGTCAGTCGCCAAAGCTCACGTGGTGGAGGTTGACTTCTTTGCTGAGCTAGCTTCTGGAGCTCTTGTTGAGGCGGTTGACCCTATTGCTGAGCCCCCACTGGAGGTCGCTACTCCTAATCTTCTAGACATTTCACCGTTGGAGCCCACTGGCGAAGTGAGGGTGAAGCAGTCTCAAGAGGAGCCCACTCCAAGCACCTCTTCAGCAAGTTTCTCTTGGAGGTCACGAAGATTGCCAAGAAGGCAATGAAGAGTCTTTGTGGTAACCTTTCAAAGCTCTCCTTTTCTTTCTCCTAGTTGCCACTGCCTAACTTCTATGACCTTTTACAGGAGGAGAAAATTTTGTCGGCAGTGTGCAAGGGTTTGCGTCAGAGAGATGCCATTATTGGTGACCGTAATAAGGAGATCACCGAGATAGAGGCAGAGGCAGACAAGCTGGACGCCCAAGCTCAACAGCTCCAGGAAGAGAAAGCCGCACTCGAATGGGAGCTGTTGGAACTTAGGGTACAATCAGCTGGCCATCGGGAGAGAGCTTCACAGGTGGAGGAGATTGCTTCGTGAGCAGAGAGGAGAGCTTCTCAAGTGGAGGGGCTTACAATGGAGCTTCGAGTGAAGATTGTTAGATTAGAGAATGAGCTCACTACCCGCCTGCACCCTCAGAAGATCACTCAGATGATGTGAGCCAGGCTCTGGGAAGGCGTCCGGATTAGTCGTCACATTACTAGGATAGTGAATCCTAATTTTCCAATCGATGTCCTTGATCCTGCCAACCGTGGCGCACAGCAACGTGGAGAACTTGTTGATTTTGCACGGGGTGATGAAGGGCCTCTCCCGCGCCCTCCTGGGAGCTCTATTCCTTAGAGACTTTGTGTCCCTTACTTTTTTATTTTTGGACGTAACTTTAAATACAACTTTATCATTAATGAAACAGTCATTTTACTATCATACTGTGTTCCATGACTTTGCTTTCATTAGCTGCCCATTTAGTTATTTGTTCTTTGTATTAGCTGACCTACTTGGTGCTCCTTGTGCAAGTTGGCCGTTCGTCTCACAACATTAGGGACATTTGTTATGCTCTCAGATGGATTTAAACCCTCAAGAAGACATCAGTGTGGATTCTAACGTCGTACCAAGCCGATTTCATACTCGAGCGTGAGTTGAGGCTTGGGTGGCGCTACCCATGTATGATATTAGGCGGCCAGCTTTTGGACAGAGCACTTAGCTCCTGAGGTGTTGACCGTTGTAAACTGACAGCGCTAACTCCTATTGGAAGAGGTCATCACGCGTTCCGTTTAAGCTCCCCGAGTTTCAGAATTAGACTGCAAACGGGCCACTTGGATAACCAAGGTTGAATTCGACCGTTTATGAGCCGCCTGGATGACCAGGGTTTAATTTGATCGCTTATGGACTGCTTAGATAATCAGGATTTAATTCGACTGCTTACGACCTGCCTGAATAATCAGGCTTTATTACAAACGGGTGAAAATTCGCCCAATCTAGGGGCAGTTTAGGTTTTTTATTTCATATAACCTGCAAGCAAGTATTCACAAAAAAAGAATAAAGATATATAGTACAATGCAAGTAGAAAAGAACTTTCTTTTATTGATGACAATATATGTTACAAGCATACTCATATCACACAGATGACCTACCTGGGTATTCACTAAAAGTAATGCTTTAGGTGGACCGCGTTATACGTCTGTGGGACCAACTTGTTATTCTTGGTTTGAAATTTGTATGCTCCATTTCGCAGGACGGCGGAGAGTAGAAACGAGCCTTCCCAATTCGAAAAAACTTATTCTGGTTGGTGGTCTTACCCGTAACATTTATACTTCGCAAGACCAAGTCTCCAATTTTGAATTGTCGCGCCTTCACTTTTTTGTTGTAATAGCGAGCAACTCGTTGCTGGTAGGCTGTTGTCCGCATCCTAATTACATCGCGGGTTTCCTCCAACAAGTCTAAGTGTTCCCTAAACTTCTGAAAGTTACTAAGTGGGTCGAAGGTTTTGACCCTAAGACCTGAGAGCCCAATCTCAACCGAAATTATCACTTTAGTCCTGTAGAAGAGACTGAGAGGTGTCCTATGAGTTGATTCCTTTGGGATCGTCCGGTATGACCATTGGACGGATGAGAACTTGTCGACCCAGGAGCCCATTGCATCTTTCAACTTGGTTTTCAGACCGTGGAGTAGCGTACGGTTGGTGACCTCCACCTGTCCGTTTGCCTGGGGGTATGTTATCGAAGTATGGACCAATTTGATGGCAAAACTGGTGTAATACTTGGTGAAGTACTTCCCCGAGAATTGGGTTCTGTTGTCAATCACGATGACGTCGGAAATACCAAATCTTCTTACTATGCTTTGGCAGACGAATTTTAAGGCATTGTGTTCGGTGATCTTGGCCAGCCGGGCGGCTTCAACCCATTTTGTGAAATAGTCAATGCTCGCGATGATGAACTTCCTTTACCCAGTCGCGATGAAAAATGGGCCAAAAATATTGAGCCTCGATTGCGCAAAAGGCCAAGGAGCTTAGAGAGATCTCAACTCCGTAGACAATTGGTGGTGAAAATTGCCATGAAGCTGACAATTCTTATACTTCTTCACAAACTCCAGGGCGTTCTTCTTCATTGTAGGCCAATAGTATCCATGGCATCCAATGTGTGACCCACATATCTCGAGGTGGACTTCGTTCAAGGCTTAGTCAGCTTCTTCAAGGGTAAGACACCAGAGGTATGGAATCGAGTAGTCACGACGATAGAGCCGTCTGTCGACTATGGTGCACCAACTGGCCATCTTCTTGATTCGCTTAACTTCGTCTGTGTTCTCTAGCAGTGCTCCGTTCGTCAGGTATTTACAGTAAGGTATCATCTAGTTTTCGACATCGTTAACTTGCATCGCTTTCTACTCCTCTATGCTAGGAGTGCTTAAAACCTCCATCATGTCCCTCGAGTACTGTTTTGGGCTTTCGACCACCGCTGCTCTAACAAGTTGGTCGACCTTCCAGTTCTAAGTTCTGAGGACATAGACTAGGTTCAGCTTGTCAAATCTTTGGATGGCATCCTTCGCGTTAGCGGGGTAATTGGCCAAGAGAAGGTTGTACGCCTCGAAACTTTTGTTGATTTAGTTAACGACTAGCTCTAAGTCGTTGTGGATGACTAACCGCCTAACTGAGCACACTTAGGCTAGCCATAATCCAGCTAACAGGGCTTTGTACTAGACAACGTTGTTAGTAGCCGAAAATTCAAGTTTAATGGAGTACTTCACCTCAAACCCGTTTGGGATCCCCAAAACCACTCTGGAACCACTGCCCAAGTTTGTAGACGAACCGTCCACATTGAGAACCCATTCTGACTCTTCTATGTTGCGACCTGCGTCCTCAAGGGGTGCCTATCGATAATTGGAGTCGTGGTCTCGATGACAAATTTCGCGAATGCCTGCCCCTAGATGGCTGGCTTAGGCCGAAATTTGATGTCAAACTTTCCTAACTTGATGGCCCACTTAATCAAGTGTCCAGAAATGTCTGATTTCTGGGGAATTCCCTTCAATAGCTGGTCGGTCAGGACAATCACGCAATGAGTCTAAAAATATGGTCTCACCTTACGGGCTAAGAAAACAAGTGACAAAGCTAGCTTCTCAGCACGTGGGTAGCACGTCTCTAGGCTGATCAACGTTTTGCTTACATAGTAGATCGGCCGTTGAGTATCAGATTCCTGGCGCAAGAGAACTGAGCTAAGAGCCATCTTTGATACTACCAAGTATAGGTACAGCTCTTCTCGGTTCCTGGGTGATGTCAGCGATGGTAAACTAGCCAAATACTGCTTTAACTCATTTGAAGCTGCCTTACGCTCTGCAATCCATTGGAAACTGTTTACTTTAGTCTCCTTTAGAGCCTTGAAGAAAGGCTGATACTTGTCCCCTGACTTTGCCAAGAAACGGGACAATATTGTCAATTGTCCGATTAACCTCTGGACGTCCTTGACGCTCCGTTGTGGAGACATGTTCATGAGGGTTTTGATCTTCTCTGTGTTTATTTCGATCCCTCGTTGAGAGACGATGAAGCCCAGGAACTTTTCTAAGGACACTCCGAAGATGCACTTTAAAGGATTTAATTTCATTTGGTGCGTGCGAAGTACCTCGAAGGATTCAGCCAAATAGCGAATACGCTTGTTGGTGGTTTTGTTATTGACGAGCATGTTGTCGGCGTATACCTTCATATTGTAGTCGATCTACTTCTCGAATATTTTATTCATAAGCTTTTGATAGGTGGTACCTGCGTTCTTTAGACCGAAAGGTATGACCCTATAATAGTAGGTGCTTTAGTCTGTCATGAACGAGGTGTACTCCTCATCGTCTACGCTCATCTGGATCTGGTTATAACCCGAGTACGCGTCCATAAAGCTCAGCAGCTCATGTCCAAAAGTCAAGTCTACCAACAAATCGATCATAGGTAAAGGGAAGCTGTCTTTTAGGCAAGCTTTGTTGATATCGGTAAAGTCGACACACATCCACCATTTTTCGTTACTTTTCTTCACTAGGACGACATTGGGGAGTCAATCCGGATATTAGAATTTTCTGATGAAGGAGGCGCCTAGAAATTTCTTCACTTCTTCCCGAATGGCTACGAGCTTCTCCACGGAGTGGTTCATCTACTTTTACCTTATGGGCTTATGGCTGGGATCGAGGTTCAACTTGTGAACCATTACTCCGACAGAAATCCCATGTATGTCAGCGGGTGTTCACGTAAAAATATCAGCGTTCTATCTCAAGAATGCTATCAACCTGTCGCACAGTGGTTCGACGAGTGAGCCCCCAATCTGTACTCACCTTTTTGAGTCCTCTAGATTCAGTGAAACTAGGTCGGTTGCCTCATCGGGTTGTGCCTACTGCAAGATTGTTTCATCTCGATAGTCTAGTTCTCTCGTAGGCCGTCCACTACTGCTTAGAACAATCGGGGACATCGAATATATTCGCCGAGTTACTTAGTCACCCAACACTTTATCGATATCGCATGTTGTTGGAAACTTTATTTTTAAATACGGTATCGAGGTGATGGCTCCAAACGCTGCTAGGCACGGTTGGCTTAGGATAGTGTTGTACACGGAGGAAAGTCAATGACCAAGAATGTGAGTGTATGACTTACCGTTCTAGGGTACGTGCCTAGTGTGACTTCTAACTATATCGTTTCTTGGATAGTTACAGGCTCGTTATCTAGGCAGTATAGTGGCTATTCGGCAGGTTTCAGTTGACTCTTTTTAAATATGAGTTTAAAGAAAGTATTAAGATAAAGTAAATCCTCAGAGTTTTCATTATCAACGAAAACTCGTTTCAGTTGGTAGTGCACAGTACCGTCTGAAACGAGTGCGGTTATAATAAGGAAATCAGCG
The DNA here is from genome assembly GCA_025585075.1 of Nepenthes mirabilis. Taxonomy (NCBI): domain Eukaryota; kingdom Viridiplantae; phylum Streptophyta; class Magnoliopsida; order Caryophyllales; family Nepenthaceae; genus Nepenthes; species Nepenthes mirabilis. The sequence continues at coordinate 2,907 of JAODPA010051701.1, read as the reverse complement.
CGTGGGGAAATTACATTATTCATATCACTATCACTAAATCTAATGACGTTCTTTTCTACTCTCTACTTCTTTCGCCTAAGTTACCGCTCCTTGTGATCTGCCTAGGTTTTGACCGACCGAATCATGATCATATTGACCACACCAGCCGCGACCCGATTTCGTAGCTAGGTCAGATCTGGTCCTTCCCCGTCTGATGTGTCGAAACTCTGTCCAAGGTCTCTGACGAACCCGGTGAGATGGCCCCTCCAAATGAACTCCTCAATCTCCTCCTAGAGCATCTTGCAGTCCTCCATGGTGTGCCCCGGAGATCGATAGAAATCGCAATACTTAGCTGGATTTCCTCCCTCTGCGTTCTTCAATGGTTTTAGCTATCTGAGAAACTTTTCACCACGGATCTATATAAGGATGTTGGCCCGTGTGTCATTGAGAGCAGTTGGGTTGATTGGCCTGTACTCCTTATGGTCTGCTACTCTGGTCTTGTGCTGCTTTCGACGGGGATTATCGCCGCCTCCGTTCTTCTTCTTTCCCTCGACCGAGAAAGAGTAGGGCTGGTCGATCCTCTCGAGACGCTTCACCTTGTTAGCCTCTTTGGTAGTTGCATAGGTCCTGGTGATAAACTCCACTTTTCGGAAGGTCTGCAGATTCTTGTGGGTCAGGTGCTTGAAAAAGTTTTTGTGCGTCAAGGTAGAGATGAAACTGTCGAGTTTTATCTCCTTTGTGAGCCTAGGAAACCTTCTGGCCTCCACTGCAAAGCGCTGCAGGAACTTCCTTTGGTTCTCTCCTTGTTTCAACTTGATGTGGGAGAGATGCCACAACTGCTTCTTTTTCCGGCGGCTGGATGTGTATTGTGCTAGGAAGAGATCAGTAAGCTCACAGAAGCTTTGGATTGAATTTGATGGGAGACGATATTGAATTTGATGGGAGACGATGGAATCAGATCCGGGCATCTCCCTTCAAAGTGAGTGGGAAGTATTGGCACATTGTCAAATTCTCCAAGCCTTAGAGACTTAGATGGGTACGGAAGTGATCCATGGGATCAATGCTCCCATCGTAAGAGTCCAACGGTGGCATCTTGAATTTAACCAATAATGGGCTGTTCAAGATCTCAGCAGTGAGGGGAGATCTCTCCAGATCAGCGGCATGTTCGTCGTCATCTTTGAACACCCGATTCTAAATCTTCTCGACTTTTGCCTCCACTCAAGAGGTGTTCCCAAATCTCTTGAACTTGAGGTATGCCCTCAACTCCGTTCTTTCAACGGTGTGGTGTGTAGTTGGCCGGATACTGCCGCTTGCAGATCGCTCGTTCTTGGACGCTCCCTCCTGAACCTGATGCCTTAGCTCATCCCAAGTATATCGGGGGTTCCTCTGTTCAGGGCTCTCTTCTAGAATCCTGTGGCCTAAGCGCCCTTCAAGCCTTAGATAGCTTTAGGCATTGGAGGCCTCCAAAGCACGAGAGTCGGATGGCCTCGTGGCCTTCTTTGCTGGCTTTATCTTCCTCTGGCCTCTTTTCTTGGAGGCCTGAGCAGGGGTTGAGAAGGGTGGAGCCCCCTACTTCTTACCTTGGTGGGTGTAAAGCATTTGGAGTATTTTGTTCATATTTTTCATCTACTCCGTTAGGTTCTGGAGGAATGATGTGGGTGCCCTTCCGACTAGGTTACCAGTAGAGTAGTCCTGGTCAGGAGAGGCAGCATCTCAAGTGGGAATGCCAGTTTGGGCTATGGTGTTCACCATTTTGTCTGATGATACTGACTTTGTAGAAGAAAGTATTTGTGGAGATAAAAGTGGTTAGTTTTTTGTTAGCTTCCCACAGACGTTGCGAATGTTGCATTTTTTATTTAAGTTTGAATAGATTTAAGTCAAGTAGTACGTCAGGCTTCGATCTCCATTCGCTGAATTTTGGGTTCTACACACCATAGTTTTAAATAAGAGGTCAGATGACGGTAAAATTCAGCCCCACCGTAAACACTCTGACGCTCAAGTTAGTAATCGACCTTCTGAAAACAAGAAGGTGAATGCAAAGAATGCAATATGAATGCTGGTGAGTGTTTATATATGGGGCTGCACTCGTAAGGAGAGTGGCTTCATAGTTGCTAATGAGGAGCTGTTTCTCAAAGTACTAAGTTTATAGGAAACTAGTAATAAAGAGAGAGAGAGCGCTGGAAGGCTCGAGAGAGTTAGAGAGCTTCTGAGAGCTTGAGCTTACTTAAGGGCTTTTGTGGGCATTTGAGAGCATGTCCTAAAGCATTAATTCCCATGACCTTTTATAGCCATGGCCACGGGATACCTTCCTTATGCAAAGAGGTTAGATGCCTGCACTCTATTAGGGATCGTTGCCTTTCCTAACTTATAGTCAAGGAGACTGATCTCCTTCATTTTATATTTTGTAACCGTTAGAGTTTTCAACAAATAGTGCGCAAATTCTAGCGCATTCCTCTCAGGATGTGCATTGATTTTAGAGGTGACCGTTATAGTGAAACTTACCTTCTTTAAAGATGCAGGAAATTAGGACAAATGGCCGTTGTGGCTTGAAGACTGATACAGGGACCAAATTAGGCTTGGGCCGCATGTGTCCTGGGCCTCAGTCGATCTGCTATCCATTTACCAGTCAACGAAAGCGTTAATCATTTTAGGCTTCAATGGGCTGTCCTACTTTTGGGCCTCTACCAACCCCCTTGCTTTTCATCCGGTCAATAGAGGCGTTGATCATCCAGGTAAAAATAGGCCGCTGAGAATTTGAACCATTTCCTCATATGCGGGTCAACCCGTTACTGTCATTCCTATCAAAAGAATAAAAGTAAAAACAAAGATCATTAACTAAAAATTAAGTAAAAACAAATGCATTCAAATGCATTCTTCTTTCATTACAATTTACTTTTGATCTCTATGATATTTCTTATTTCAAATATT
>JAODPA010051690.1:0-35263 GCA_025585075.1 Nepenthes mirabilis | reverse complement strand
TTGAAAATACATGCATAATAAATAATACTGTAGTGTTGTACTATGATATTAGCCACCAGAGTACCTGGCCATCTTCGTCTTCCTCAACTCGTTAAACCATCAAAGGTTGATGAATGCGGCCAAGCTTTGATACGATTTGCACTCGCAACTGTGTTTGTAGTCTTTCGTTTGTTCATCCGTTGATGAATTTATTCTGAGAAGCTCATTTTTTTTATTCTTTTTATGAACGCTGAGCTGAGATAGTGCCGATTAAAGTAGCCAGGGAGGGCATGCAAACTATGAGGACCTCAAACGCCTCTCTCCTTCTTCTTCTTCTTCGCCTGCTTTCAGAACTACATATACTTCTTTCAATGCTGCTGCTGCTGCTGCTGCTGCTGCTTCTTCCTTCCGAGTGCTATGGCGACTCGGATCTTCGAGTACTGCTGCAGTTGAAGAGTTCGATGCTGGCCTCAAAGGGGTCAGGCTTAGAGGACTGGGAGAACTCGACGACACCGTTTGCGCACTGCTTGTTCTCAGGAATCACCTGCGACGATGAGTTTCGCGTCACATCGATCAACGTCTCCTTCGTCCCTCTCTTCGGGACCCTCCCGCCGGAGATCGGGATGTTGGATAAGCTCCGAAGTCTCGCTCTAACGCAAGATAATCTGACCGGAGAAATTCCGCGGGAAATAATCAAGCTGACTGCTCTGAAGTACTTCAACATTTCCAACAACAACTTCGGCGGCCGTTTTCCAGGCGTAATTGCTGCTGATATCGAAGTTATTGACGCCTACAACAATAACTTCACCGGTCCTCTTCCGGCGGAATTGTCGAATCTGAACAGACTGAAGCATCTCCACCTCGGAGGCAACTATTTCTCCGGGGATATTCCGGAGAGCTACTCGCAGATTGAGAGCTTGGAGTACCTTGCATTGAACGGCGACGCCCTTTCTGGAAAGATCCCGGCGAGTTTGGCTCGGTTGTCGAAGCTAACTCACTTGTACATCGGCTACTACAACGCCTTCGATGGCGGCATCCCGCCCGACTTCGGTTCCCTGAAATCGTTGCAAGTTCTCGACATGGCTAACTGTAATCTCACCGGCGAAATTCCGAAATCGCTGGGAGAATTAAGAGAGCTAAACTCTTTGTTTCTTCAGGAAAATAAGCTCTCCGGCCGTATACCGTCGGAGATCGCTGGTTCCGTAAGCCTGATGTCTCTAGATTTGTCGAATAACATGCTGACCGGTGAGATACCGAACAGTTTCCTCCGGTTGCAGAATCTCACTCTGCTTAACCTTTTCCGGAACAATTTGTACGGTCCGATTCCGGCGTACATCGGCGACCTCCCGAATCTCGAAGTGCTTCAGATTTGGGAGAACAACTTCACATTCGAGCTGCCGGAGAATCTCGGACGCAATGGACGGTTGATAATGGTTGACGTTGCGACGAATCATTTCACCGGAACGATTCCTCGCGAACTGTGCAGAGGCGGGAAATTGAAAACTTTGATTTTGATGGAGAACTACTTCTTCGGATCGATTCCTGAGAAACTAGGTGAGTGCCAATCGTTGACTCGGTTACGGGTGGGGAGAAATTTCCTGAATGGCTCAATTCCTACTGGAATCTTTGGCCTACCGTTGGTTGATTTGATTGAGCTCAATGACAACTACTTCTCCGGCGAGCTTCCGGCTGAAATATCGGCCTATAATCTCGGGGGATTGTCGCTGTCTAACAATCGGATTAGCGGAAGAATCCCTCCGGCGATCGGGAACCTGCAGAGCATTGAAAAAATTTCACTGGAATTCAATAAACTGCACGGAGGGATACCGGTGGAGCTCTTCGAATTGAAGCGGCTAGCATCGCTGAACATCAGCGGGAACAACCTCGGCGGGAAAATTCCGGATTCAATCGGCGATTGTTCGTCGCTCATCTCAATCGATCTAAGCCGAAACAATTTGTACGGTGAGATCCCGAGCAAAATTGCGAATTTGCAGGTATTATCAACTCTGAATTTTTCGAGAAATAACCTCACCGGAGAAATTCCGAGCGAAATCGGCTCAATTAATGGCCTCTCCGTCGTCGATCTCTCCTACAACGATTTCTACGGAAAGATTCCAATCGGCGGCCAGTTCTCTCTCCTCACCTCCGGAAACCCCAACCTCTGCTATCCACACCGCCGGCAATGCCCTGCCTACAAAAATTCCTTCGGAAACTCAAACGGCGACAAGCCGGCATCGTTGCGCTCTTCGAAGCGAATAATCATCGCAATCGCTCTCATCACCTTGATACTGCTATCAATTGTAATCGCCGTGATTGTTCGAAAAAGAAGGTTGGAAGATTCAAGAACCTGGAAGCTCACGGCTTTCCAGAGGTTGGGCTTCGCTGCTGAGGACGTTTTAGAATGCTTGAAGGATGAGAACATAGTCGGAAAGGGCGGCGCAGGGGTTGTCTACAGGGGCACGATGCCGGATGGAAACGAAGTCGCCATCAAAAAATTGGTTAACAGCGGAGGTTCCCGGCTTCATGACCATGGGTTCTTAGCTGAGATACGAACACTGGGGAGAATCCGCCATCGCAACATAGTTCGCCTGCTTGGGTACGTGTCGAACAAGGAGACAAATCTGCTGTTGTACGAGTACATGAGGAATGGAAGCCTGGGGGAGATGCTGCATGGATCGAAGGGGGAGCATTTGCAGTGGGAAACGAGGTATAAAATAGCGGTGGAGGCGGCCAAGGGGCTCTGCTACTTGCACCATGATTGTTCGCCATTGATACTCCACAGAGATGTGAAGAGCAACAATATACTTCTGGACTCCGACAATGAGGCGCACGTTGCTGATTTTGGGCTGGCCAAGTTCTTGAGGGATGCTGATGCTTCCACTGTTGCTGGTTCCTACGGGTACATAGCGCCAGGTATGCTTGATCTACATGATCAAATCACCATTTTAATGAATCCTGAAATAAACCATTTCTGTTTATCTTTTGGACTTGTGGGCTTAGTTAAATCAGTAAAACCAAAGACTGATTTGGATTGAGCAATGAGTTGTGTTGGCTACCGCCTAAATATAACCTACCCGACCCAGCTGGGACATGAGATTATCAGGACGACGACTCGAAGATAGGAACCGAGGACTAAACCGACCGACTGAGCAAAAAGGAGCATGAAAGACTAACGCAGTTAATGACCTGGCAAAATAATTAACAATACATTAAATTTTGATAAACGGTCAAGGGATAATTAATGATATTTAAATAAATAGTAGCAGCTTAATAAATGTCAAGTATTTATAGCTGGACTACTACTAAATCAATACATAACTATTGCAATGATTGGCAATTAATGTAAAGTAACGTCTTCAATAATAAATACTATTTTTGGACGGACGTATCGACTGGAATTTAAGTTATAAATACAGATGCCCCATCAAAAATGAAAACAAGACATACTTTGGCATATAAATATACAATTAAATGGAGTACAATCAAACTATATATGGAAGTCTCCTAACTTTATGTTCCATTTAATAAGTCTTCTTGAGATTTTTGGTTTCTATAGCCTATGACAGATAGGCTGGTCGGTGAGTGTCACCACTTTAGGTGCCTAAAAGTATAGCCTTTGAAAATATTAGTGCTAGAGCGGTCTTTTTTGCAAGGATTTTGCATCGTCTCTGGTCTGATTAAAACCTTAGTGATGTAGTAGACTAGTTTCTAGGCTCGTTCCTCTTCTTGGATCAGAATTGCAGTAACAATAGTCAACACTTTGGCTAGGTACAAGTATAGATTATTGACTAGGACCAATCAAGTCAATAGAGGTTGTTGGGTAAGGTATTTCTTGAGTTCTTGAAAAGCTCATTTGCAGTGAGATTATTGATTAACACCGTCTGTCTCATTAACCTTTGTACCTCCTTAATGGCCCTCAGGAATTCTATATTTAGGATGATCAAGATTTTGTTAGGATTAGCATCTCTTCCCTAGTGAGAGACCAAAGAAGCCCAAAAATTTTCCTAAGGTAATATTGAACACATATTTAGTAAGGCTTAACTTAATTCTGTAAGAGCATAGCACCCCAAAGGCTTTAGCTAGATCTTTAATATGATTGTCCGCTTGTATGCTCTCTACCAGTATGTCATCCACTTATGCCTCCATAACTTGCCCAATTTGTTTGGAAAACATCTGGTTCACTAGTTTTTGATATATAGTCTAAGTATTTTTTAGTTCAAAATGCATTATTTGATAGTAATATAATCACTTAGTCGATTATGAATTGGTGCGTTCCTTGTCAATGGGGTCCATTCAAATCTAATTATAACCTAAGTACGCGCCTATAAAACTCGAAAGTTGGTGGTCTAATGTTGAATCAACTAACTAGTAAACCTGCGACAAAGGGAAACTGTCCATTGGGCAGACTTTATTCACATGCATGAAATCTACACACATTCTCCGATTTCTATTGACCTCCCTTACGATTATTATGTTGGATAGTCATTCAAGCTAATAAATTTCCTTAATAAATCCAACATCCATTAGCTTCTTAATCTCCTCCCTCACCGGCTGGAGCTTCTTTGTGGAATAGTTTTGATGGGTCAATTACCCTGGATCGACTCGGATATCGAAACCTACAGTGAAAAGGCCATCCGAAAGTTACAACCTAAGAGAAGGCCACCGCAACCCAAGGTCCGAAATCGCACAATTTAGGATCGCCCGCCAAGGTAAGGGTTGGCCCAGCAGCCTGCCATAACGGCCCATTCAAGATGGCCTACGATCCTTTTTCTGCCTACTAAGAAAACGTGCTATAATCGGTCAGCACAAGTTTGTCAGATATTTCGAGAATATTCGCTGACGATTCGCACGATCTCTTCCAAAGTGACAACTGCCATACCGGGCACCTCCCATGATCACGTCAAAGAAGGAAAGATATCTTTTGGACAGCAACGGTTGCCATAACAGACATCTATGATCGCGTAATCGTTCCTGAAAAGAAAACTGCCATTAACAACCACTCATGATTATCTACATAGCTCAACAATATTGCATGGTCAATCGTCTACCAGCCTGAGCGGCCAACGGTCTAAGCGTTATAAATACTCGTTTACTCTCATAAGTAAGGGGAGGAGAAAGGGAGAAAAAGCCATCTCCGCACATTGAGAAGAGACCGGCGGATACCCTCCTCTTCGTCGGCACACAAGGTCCTATTTATTCTCCAGGCAACCACTCTCTCACGAATGCAGGCTTGCCCTCCCTCCAAGAGGCCAGCCCTCCGTCTAGAAGGCACTATTCGAGGAGTCTAGCCCTCCATCTCAAAGTCAGGAGTCCTCCGTCTGGGAGCCAGGAGACCTGCCCTTTATCCTAGGAGACCATCCAAGAGGCTTACCCTCTATCTAGGGGTCTTACCTTCCATTCAGGAGGCCTACCTTTCATACCTCCGAGTCGCCTCTCAGTCGGGCGCACCTCTAAAATGCCCCTTAGTCGGGCGCATCTTTAAAACGCCCCTTAGTCTGGTGCATCTCTAAACCGTCTCTCAACCAAGCGCACCTCTAAACCGCCTCTTAATCGAATGCAACTCTAAACCACCCCTCGATCGTGCGCACCTCTAAAACGCCCCTTAGTTAGACGCACCTCTAAAACGCCCCTTAGTCAGGCGCACCTCTAAGATGTTCCTTAGTCAGGCGCACCTCTAAGATGTTCCTTAGTCAGACGCACGTCTAGATTGCCCCTCAATTGGGCGCATCTCTAAGACGCACCTTAGTCAGGCACACCCAAAATTCAATCCCCATTGCATATATCAACGCATCTTCTTACATCTTTGCGTCTTTCTATTTTTTTGGGAAGATATTTGATTTGAGTGCCAGAGGATATATTGAAGAGTGAGTCCCGCTAATTCTCTAACCTCTCATTTGTTCATTGTGTTGCACAACAGGCAGTGATTGAATCAACTCCAGTTCGATCCAACGCGAAAAATTGAGCAGTTTTCTAACCTATATAATAACCCGAATTTAGGAATGCATTAAGTTTCTATAGTTTTGCTTGATAGGCTTGTACCTCGGTTCTATGTTAAGTTTACGTACCATCAGCTCTATCAAGATTCCTAGCTTGTCAGCAGAGATCTAGGCAAATACATTGTGGTTCGCATGTAGATATGCCACAAGCTCCTTCCTAGCTCTCATGCTCAATGCAGAGTCTACTTAGATGAACATCTTGGGTGCGCTAGGATCCAAGGGGACCTTGACTATGTCCTCACTTGGGTACCCCTTTCGTGATTCGCTTTGTCCTGCATATTCAGGTCATTAACTAGCTAAGTCAGCTCGGACCCCTTTATTGCATCAAAAAGTATTGCATAGCCATGGTCTAATCTCCTCGAACTTCTCCCACACCTTATGGAGTTTGAAACTTTATTTTAATTGTGGAATTGATATTATCGCCTCAGAGGCTATTAGCCCGAGTCAGCCTGATATGACATTATATACAGTAGGTAAATCTACTATCAAAAAGGCAAGCACGTGGAATGTGACCCAAATGTAAGTACCTAGGGCCACCTACAGATCAATCACCCTTTCCATAACTATTGGCCTATTATCTAGGCTGTACAAATGACCATTTGAGGGTTTAGGAGCCTGCTAGGCTAATCTTAATTGGCTAAAGGCATCAAAGTAAAAAGGATCTTAAGAGCTTTCAATATCAATAAAAATTTATTTCAGATGATAATCATTTGTTCTATCTAAAATGAATACTGATACAACAAGGGGATCCAAATGGGGAGAAGAACACAAGAATAATCATCATCTATGAACACAATCGCTATCTGTCCACTTGCCTTGAGCTTTAGGCCCTATGTGACCAATTCCTCAAGGATGGGTGTTCACCATATTAATGATGCCAGCAGGTACCATAGTCCTAGATAAGTTATCTCTTGAACTAGACTCATTCTATCCCCCCTCACGGTGCCCAATGAGGCACTGAACAAATCAATCAAGTACACCCCTCTTTATAAGGACCTGAATCTCCTTTATAAGATTTTTACAGTCTTCCATGTTATTATCTGAGCCCCTGTGGAAGAGGCAGTTTTTGGTCTAATTCAATGAGTCCTAGTTACGAACTAGTTTCGGCCACATGAGGAAGTAGTTATCCTTGATCTACATCAATATGTTTATCCGAGCTTCATTAAGAGGTGTGGGGCTTGAGCACGGAGCCCCTATAACCAGCTAGCCTAAGTGTGGTTTTGACGAGAACTTGCTTTGATCGATAGGGCCTTGCCTCTTTTGGCTTGGTCTTGACTAGAAATTATTGGATAAGTCTTGACAACCCCGTTCTATCATTCGCAATTTGTTGTCCTCTTGGACAGCGACCTCTAATTTGACCTAAGCCTTCAATTCCGTGAAACTTCTGGACAACTATAAGTATACACACTTGTAGAATGCTCCCAATAGTAATGCTCCAATGATGGATGCTATCTTCACATCATCGGTGAGGTTCGGTATCCCCTGCACCTCCGCATTGAAATGATCCAAGTATTCCCTCAGCCTTTCACCTAACATCTAGCGTATAGTACCCAAATGCTAAGGGCATTTCTCCTCTTATAAGCTTGAAGTGAACTGTACCAAGAAAGTGCTGGAAAGTTGCTGAAAATTAGTGATTGAGCTATGCTTCAATTGATAAAGCCATGTTTGGGCATCCCTTTTTAATGTCAACAGAAAACACTGGCACACGGCAAGATCTCCAACACCATGGATATGCAACATGGTGCAAAAATGGTTTGGTGGTCCTATAGGTCAGCATTTCCGTCATATGACTCTAAGTTTGGTATTAACTTTCAAGGAAGGGGATGCTCTTAGATCTCTATTGTAAAGGGTGACCTCTCATGTGCAGCATACACATTGGGTAACAAGTTGTTGAAAAGCTATTGTTCGAGTTTTCAGATTCACTCCATTTTGTCAACGATGCCATCCTTTGAGCATTTAGAAAGGCCCTTAGTTCTATATGATTAGTGGAGACCCGCTAGGCTAGTGGTGCGTTATTAGCGTTCCCTCCTCATGGCGGTTACCAGACATCCGTCTAGTCCTAGGATTGCACCTCTCAAGCATGGAGTCAAGGTCCCCTGATGGATTGATCTTGGGACTATATATGGGAGAATTTCCACCTTACCAACCCCCTTTCCATCTGAGCACTGGCGGGAGAGGGGTCTAGATGTGGCTTGGGCAGGAACCTAACCTTGAGGGTTGCCTCTACGAGGGAGCGGAGAGTTTCTTTGGCTGGTGGGGACTAGTTAACCCCCTACCTCATCACACAACATTTGCATCATACCTGCATCTCATCCATCTGGATGGATATCCTGTTTAAAGTTTGAGACAAGTCAAGATGCTTGGACACCCCATGCACCTTGCTATATGGTGAAGCAACCCTGTTCTTATGAGCCTGTCATTGTAAATACTTATCTGTCATTTTTAAAAATTTTGTTTCTTTTAAGTTTTGATGAGACAACAACGTATTAAGAAATATTTGTGAGCATTCACACAGACGACGTCAATGTTATGAATCTGAATAGTGATTTTATTCGGGTCTTCTAAAAAAGCAAGTAATCGATTTGAATTCTTATTCTGATATCCTGTGCACCATAAATAAAGAAAAGCCAAGTTAAGGGTCTTGGAAGCTTTCCCAGGAGACTTCTTTGATACTCATGTTAGTATGCACTCAATTTACTAAAAAACAATAAGGGAGGTGGTGAACTTATACGATCAACTGGAGAAGCTGGAGCTTAGGCCGATATAAATGAGTGTTCCTGGTTATAAACCATACTCTTTGTTGGAGACCATTGCCTCACCTAATTACCGGTAGGATGATTTAGCTAGAGATCGGAAATTGCTGGGGAGAAAAGCCTCTCCTGATCTATGGTTGAATGCCTGTCTTCTTCCTTTTCTTTCTCCTTGGCATTCCCTCTCTTATTATAAGCCAAGATGCTTAGCCAGAAGGGCTTTTTATTTATAGGCAATGCCTAAATGTGGCAGGCTTTAGATGAGTGATTTGGACAAAATACATTGCATTGCATCTTCATGACGGGCACAATTTTCCTAAGTTAGTGCCATACTAGAAGTGGTTATACTCAGAGAGGTATCAACCTTTAGGTGGCCAAATGCCGCACATTGATTAATGTCACACCCTAGCCTAGGCTGTTTTCCTATGCTGGCACACCTGCTTGCCGCAAACCTTGGTTGATGTGACACAATGCCTAGGTTGTTTTCGTAGGGTGGTGCAACTCTTGGCCACCACACCTTGGTTGAAGTTGGGCCCCATCCTAGGGCATTTTTTTAGGCATTCGGCACTGATGTTATCCTTGTCTCGGGCACCGTACTTAGGTGTTGCACCAGGTGCTGCCAACTCAATTAGCTATCATGTTAACTTGTGACTACTATCATGACAGCTACCATAGATTGCTTCATAAATGATTCTAGCCCAACAGGCTGTGTCGAAATGTTTGAGTTGGGCCGATTAAGTTAGTTTCTCAATATGCGAAGTCGGGTTGGGTTGCCAATTTGTGCCTTTCTTCTTCAGGTGTTTAGGATTCGCTTGGCCCATTTTATCAAATCCCAACACCTTGAAGCAGCTCCTTCAATGGTAGGTTAATGCTAGGTTGCTCAATTCAGCAGTCATCTTAGTATTAAGAAATCGAAATTTGAAATACCAATCCAAATTGCACAGAAGCAAGAACTGATTGGAAAATTCTTTTGACCTATATGCCGAAAAGCCCTGCCCTGTTGGTTATTAATGAGCTTGAGAGAGATGTTTGTTGCCTACTGTGCAGGTTGACCCAGGTGGGACCGGATAGCCAACTCGAGTATAACCTGAAAACCCGTTTACAACCTCAAAATATTTCATTTATTTAAGGCGTCGGAATATTTTAACTCAATTACTATAAGCCTCCGATAAATATACATATTTTGGTAAGGAAATTAATTTGTGGGTTTGGACCAAACACAGAGCATAACCTCACCAGTTAAAATTGTAGACTAGATAAGTCTAGGTGCACAATATCAGTGACTATTCAATACATCTGTATCAAAAGCTTCATTTCTACCCAAAAATAACATACATGAACTGACCACATCAAACTGCTTCATCTCCTATTTGCAGAATATGCGTACACATTGAAAGTGGACGAAAAGAGTGACGTCTACAGCTTTGGAGTTGTGCTGCTAGAGCTGATCACCGGGCGAAAGCCGGTGGGGGAGTTCGGAGATGGGGTTGACATAGTGAGATGGGTCAGGAAGACGCAATCGGAAATCTCCCAGCCATCCAATGCAGCTTCTGCACTAGCCATTCTGGACTCCCAGCTTGCCAGATACCCAATTTCAGGCATGGTGAACATGTTCAAGATCGCCATGCAATGTGTCGAGGACAAGAGCACCGATAGGCCTACCATGAGGGAAGTGGTTCACATGCTCACAAATCTGCCAAGATGCTGAGAAAAGTTTATTTTATTTTTAATTTTCTCACTCTTTGGGGAGAGTTGGAAGCATATTGATGTTTGATTCTCTGTTTCACTCGAGTTTATGTAATTTGATTCTGCTGCAATATAAGCTGTGAAGAGATGCTATAACAATATGTATCTACTTAGCATCAGTGTAAGTCTGTTTTGTTTCTAGTGCTAGAGGATTACAAGCACGTAGGATCTTTATTCTTAATCACTAGTAGAACAAGAGAATATGCAACCAGAGAATCAAGCTTTTTCAGTAAACCTTTTCTTTTTTGAGTTTGCAGTTAACATTCTCTTAGGGTTTGATCTGGACACACATAACTCGACATAGTAGAACAAAATTCAAATTTCCTCATCAAACTCGTTATCACAATAAACACAATAATGTATAACGTTTTTAATGTGAAAAATCCTTTTCAACTAAGATAAAAATTATATGACAAATTCTAAACAAATCTATTACAATAATAGTACCGATTATAAATAACCTCTTCCAAATCTCTTCATTACAATCCTGAGTAAAAAATGCTTGATTATAACCTTGTCAACAGACACAACAACTTACAATAGAAAGTGCAATAAGAAATAAGAGTAACAAAACGAAATATGTCATTGAAAATCGTTCTAGAACAACTTGCCTGACCTTGACGAATAATAGAATTCAAATCGGATCTTAATCAAATGTCGAAACTCTTTCTCTTCTTTCCTTTTCTCTTCTCTTTATGTGCAACACTTTTTGTATGAGAAATGATTTTAAATAATCCTAAAATTATATTAGGCGCAATTTTATACCATACGCAACAAGAGAATCAAGCTTTTTCAATAAACTTTTCTTTTTCTTTTTTGAGTTTACGGTTAACATTCTATTAGGATTCAATCTGGACACATACAACTCGGCATAGTAGAACAAAATTCAAATCCCCCTATCAAACGTCAACCACCAAACTCATTAGCACAATAAACACAATAACGTACAATATTTTTAACGTGAAAAATTCGTTTCAACTAAGAAAAAAATAATATGATAAAATCTGAATAAATCCACTATAATAATAGTATTGGTTATAAATAATCCATTCGAAATCTCTTCATTACAATCCTGAATGAAAAATGGTTAATTATAATCGTGCTAATATACCTAACAAATCACAAGAAAAATTACAATAAAAAATAAGAACAACCAAACGAAATACGTCATTGAGAATCGCTCAAGAACAACATACTCAACATTAACGAAGAATGAAACTCAAATCGGATCTCAACCGGATACCTAACATCTTTTTCTTCTTTCTTTTTTTCTTCTCTTTCTGTGCGACGCTCTTTGTGTGAGAAATAATTTTGAATTACCCGAAAATCACATTAAGCACGATTTTATACCAGCGCGGCATTTGAACACTGGTCGTATGAGCGCCCTCTCAGGCATGCCTTAGGCGACCTCCAATCTGGAATCGATGCACATGTGTGAATCAAGCACCTGTCATATGCTACTTTATTGACCTTCGACCGATTCTCGACCAACCCTCACACGAATATCGTATGACCATTTAGTATTTTTTACTATTTGGATGACCTTTCATTTGTTGTAATACCCACAAAGAAGTGATCAAAACTAAACATATTCCCACACCTCAACCTTTCAAGTATACTAAACCGACTATTCCGTCTTTGAATCTATGTCAAACAAGACAAACATTAAATGAAATTAATAAGAATACATAACAAAATATCCTTTATAAAGTAATAAATTTCATTAAGTTATGCAGTTTCTTAATTCACGCTTTTTTTCTTTTTGAATGATTAGCATGAGTATGAAATTTGAATACATAAATTATTTATCTTATATATATATAATTTAATTAAAACTTGCTCAAAAAATAAAAATCCTGGAAGCAGCTTATATAAAATCTTAATCAGCCCTTTAAGATACTTCTAAAAAGGAGTTATTCATAACATATCCCGGAAATTAATTCAACATTCATATCAATAACTCTTCAAATTGGCTTGTAAGTAAATTCCTAAAACTTAAGAGGGAATGCCCAGTCCGACAGTCGCTCAGAGAAATACGCCGGTGCAGTTTTCCGACAACCGGCAATTGGTCAGGAAGAGGCTCTCATCTGACCACCAAGTGCTTCTCTGTTGAAGCGCTTCATAAATTCTCCCACCTGGCCTTCGGTTTCAGCACCTTCCTCCCAATATTTTTGCACCAGCTCGATGGAGAACTCGACCGATTCGAGTTCCCCACAAAACCGGCCAACGATATTAGAATGGACCGGATCGGTCATAGACTTTTGATGCTCTCATTCAATATTGTGTCCCCTTTGTGTTATGATTTCCAAGGCATAATTGTACCACTAGCAGACTATCGTACGTCCTTAGGCACACTTAAACTCAGTTAACTCCCGAGTAGCAAGTCTTGAGAATGGAGGACTCCCCATGGCACAGGATCAGGCCCTTATAGCGTACAAATCCGAAATGAGCCTCAGTTGGACAAACTGAGTCACCAAAAAATCACAGATAAACAGAAGTTTTCAGACATGTCAAATGATAAGCAAACTCAAATCATTTGAGGGACAAAGGATGTAACAGAGTCAGCACGATATTCGTGCAAAGGTCAGCTGAGTATCGATCGAAGATCAGTTGAATGGTGCATAATTGACGCCTGAAAAGAGCATGTGTGCAATTTGCCTATAGTAGTCCTAATGCACACCAAAGTGGCACATACGCATAATTATGTCCAGAAAGGTTGCGCCTAATGCGAAATTATGTGTTGTTTATCCAATGAATCTGTACTTGATATGCGCTTGAGGGACGCTCATGTCCCGATATTGCTATAAAATTGCACCTAATGCGATTTCAAAACATTCAAAATCATTTTACAATATATGGAATGCCACACAAACAGATTGAAAAAAGAAAAAAAGAAAAGGACGAGATTTAGCCTCCGGTTAAAATTTGATTCAAGTTTCGTTGTTCGTCCAGATCGAATACATTGCTTTAATATTATTTTTTATAGATGTATTACTGTTTGATTACTCATTTCTCTTGGTGCATTTTTCTCTTATGGGTTGCTAAGTTAGAGGCTATATTCAACAAGTCATTTACTCGATTTAAAATAGAGATATTTTGAAAGGAATTATTTTCTTAACTAGTTACTTTTATAATTGATTTGTTCAAAATTTATTCTATTGTTTTTCCATTGGTTTGGAATAATTTTTCTTGTTAAAAATTATTATGTTATGTTATATTTATTGAGTTCAAGTGTTTGATATTTGACGTTTGACAAGAGAGTACAGGTTTATTTCACTACACCACCAGTTGTGCATATTTTGGCTCAATCCCAAGGGAAGTAATCAGAGCACAGCAGTTCTGATTTTTCACAAGGCAATAGGCACTGCAATCATAGAGGCAGGGATCAATGGTCTAACAGCAGTGTAAGAAACAATCGTCTTCATGAAACATGAGATTCTAGTCACCCAGCAAAATTGCTGGGACTTTCATAGGGGGGCAAAACAGCCAATTACAGGTTGATGTTACCGGCTAGGTACCATGAATGCATGGCAAGACAGCCAAATGACAGAATATTAGCAAGGGAAGAGAAGCCATGAATCATCCCAAATTTCTTGTTCATGGATGCTAGTTTCGGATTCATCTTTGCAGCCTCTTTGTTCTTTGACCACCCAATCTCTTCCCCAATGTTCAGGTCCCTCTCCACCTTGTGCCTCTGTTTCATCATCTGCTCTCACAAAGACGACAAATTGCACAATGTCCAGGGAACTAGTCAATATGGAGAAATAACTAATAAATTACACGGAAACACCAATAGTAAATTCCATTTTCAAGGGCTACATCAAATTCAGGAAAAAAGCATAAATTACAGGATAAAAATCCATAAGAAATTGTGCTTAATTGAACTTTTAGCCCATTAATTTCAACCTTCCAATATCCTAGAAACTTCCATTGGAAAATACAATGTTGAAATCAAATTTGAGCCTTGTAATCACCAAATGCTTGCAAATACTAACAAATTAGATATTGAAGTAATTTCCAACTAGAATTTTGCTGAGAATTGTAGGATTGGACCTAATTGTAATAATTCAGAACCTCAGCTACTTGACAATAACAAAGAAAACATTCCAGACTCCATTCAATTTAACAATAACAAGGCTGTTGTGAATTGGATCCTCATTCTTCCAATTGGCATTCTTTTGCTTGAAAGCATTCATCCGTCAATTCGGAACTCCTGGCATTCTCAGCTATTTCACACTGTGGCAGAGTTATAAAGTATTGGGATAATGGAAGGAAGAGTCCAATTGTGGTGCGTATGGTAAAGAACTCTGTGTGCAGGTATTTAACGTTGACTACAAGTCGATTTCTTGACAATTATTTCTCACAGTACCATGGTACTAAAGTGAGGATGAGGATGAAGAAAGGGCTCATATGCCTTCTTATACGAATACAAACATAGGAATTACATACCCTCCCTTCTAATAAGTAGTTAAAAGGCCATCGAATGAGACAATAAAATTCACATGCCAACCTAATAATATTTTAATCAGAATTCCATAATTAAGTTTTCCTCATTTTAATCACTGAGGATTAATACAACCGTAGAATTACTTCATTTGACATGGAGATTAGACATTAAACAAGGCCCTCTCTGCAATATAAAAACAAGAGCATCTTTATAAGTCCCGCACCCATTGATATGTCATCTAGTAATATATTTTATATTATGCGAGAATTCACTCGAGCAAATACATTTTTGGAGAGATGCATGTGCTAACATGGGCAAGATTTTAGCCATGATACAAGTTTAAAGGGCACATGTGTATGGATTCCAGTGGCATTTGCAGTTGATGAGGATTGAGGGGTGTATGTATGTGGATTGCCAGTAAGGGTCGCGTTCGATGCATGCACAATGGTCACACATGCACCAGAGTGGGTACAAAAAGTCCTAATGCGATTTTTATGTCATATTTATGAGAGAAAATCACAAAAGGGTGCTACATGGAGAGAGAGAGAGAGAGAGAGAGAGAGGAGAAAAGAGAAGAGGAAGTTTTTGATATTTAGTTACAGTTCTGACTCGAATTCCATTATTCACCATGTTCGGATGTTTTGTTCTAGCTATGGTTGTAAGACGCATTATTTATTGGTTGCTTGTTTTTTCTCATTATATTTTGCTCTGGTAAGTTGCTAGGTGTTATGAAATAAGTTTTTTCAAATTATTCATATGACTTATTGTGAAGGATTCAAGAGGTAGCACGTCGAATGTGAGGTACAGCCCATTCACTTTAGGTTTAGAACCATTAGACTTACATCCAATGGCCTATGTGTTTTATTAAAAAAATAATTTTCATGGAATTTTATTTTAATAAAATAAAAACACATGAACCGTCAGATTTACATTTAATGACTTCGGGTGGTAGGTAAAGGTCCTACACCTCGGGGATAAGGCGTAATCCTCCCCCCCCCCCCCGGCATCCGTTGTGAAGGGCTCTCCAACGAGGTTATTTGTAGCAAAAGAGTTATAATAGAGATTATTTGGACAAAATATCTAATAGTTTATTCCTTAGTTGAGAAGGGTTTTCTATATTAAAATTATTGTATAATTTCTGTGTGATTGGATACTTGTTGATTGTTGCCTTTCGAGTTTAACTGGGAGAGAAGAGTGGCCGACCCTTGTAGGACTAATCAAATTTTGTTTAGTTGCGCCGTGTTTTCGAATCCCAACGTGTATATCTAATCTTCGCAGTGCCCTTAATGCATTAAGCTCGTGCTATGGGCCACTCATTTAGTCTAACGTAATTTTGTTACCAAACATTCCAATAACTAACCCCAAACACCTCCCGGTGCTTCAATGGAATCCCTTCATTGCAAATGAGATCACATAACACGCAAAAGATCGAGTAGTCTATACGGGAGAGAAGTACCTCGATGGTCATGGGAGTGAACACGAACAAATTGAGGAGATTAAACAGAAACGCGAATACCAAAAACCCTAACTGGCACTTTTCAGCCAGAGCAGCCGACTTCCACGGATGGAAATACCCAAACGCAGCCACAGACACGGCACAAGAAACTCCAACCAACGTAAAATACGCGGGGAACATCTTGCTCTGCAAATTTCCGAATTGATGCCTCGGCAGATTCCTACAATTACAGCGAAAAATAACAAATTGAGTCGGATTTATCTATGGGGTGACAGTAATCAGTGGAGATTGAGAGGGCTAAAGGTCAATCACTTGAACATGATGACTCCTCCGATGAAGGTGGCCCATAAAGCGGCGCCCCAAGCGGTGGCGAAGCAGAGAAGGTGAGCGAGTTTTATGAAGGTGGAGAGCTTTGGAGATCTTGGACCTTCTGAATTTGACCCGAAGGTTTCCGGTGAGAATATCACCCCGATTGCTAGGAATACAACCGCTACTACGAACCGTGTTAACCACGCCATAGCTTGCTCCTCTCTTTCTCTCTCTCTCGGTGGATTCTGGAGTACTCCGTGGACGAACGGAGGGACGATGAAGGTTAGTTGTGCATTAAAGACGGCCGACTGTAGTTAGGTACCTCTCACCGGGGATTTTTTTTTTTTTCCCCAAATATATAAATTGTAAAATAATTCATTTAAATTGATTTTGATTCTTCTAAAAAATNTAAAAGGAAAGCGAGGAGAAGATGAAAGTGATTGGAACATAGTACTATATCGCATGTCTCAGGGCTTCAGTGTATGCAGTTGATGGACTCTTCTTGTTGGAATTTAAGAGAAATAGGGGATTTGATCATCCAAACCACCAGCAGTTGATCTTCTTCCTTTAATATTGATCTTATTAGTTATTTTTTAAAAAATTCTTATTTGTGATGATTCTTTCCTCCAATTGATGAAGAGATTTTTTCATAACATTGGTCATTTGTAAGTGTTTTTGTTTGAAAGTTGACAATTTGTCATGAGCTCTTTGTTTAATAGTGTCATAGTGCTCTAAAAATTATATTTTAACAAATATGAATTACTACATGGTAAATTATAATGTCACAAGATTTTTTTGAAAATTCTAGTATCATTAGCAACAACAATCCCAATAGGTGCTTAAGCTGGCAATTCCCATTGTAGTCTGTCTTTTGATTTGGCATTTGGACTCAATCATGATACTACACTGGCACATTAATGGTCTGCTAAGGAATAGTACAAGTTGAAGGAATAGTACATTAATGGTTGGGGGAAGCCCGTGCGAATCTGTATCGGGACACTTCGGCTGAGGGATGAAGAGCTGACTGAGGACCTATTTGGTTTCTAGATTTCCTTCTTGTTGCGGTGGTGCCCGGTCTGTTCGTTGCCATTATGTGGTGCGATGTCTAGTCTGCATCTAATGTGGGCTGCTGCGTTAAGGGTTAGTCCCTTTGCTGTCTCGATTCTGCAATGCTTGTTCTGATGAATTTGCTGGCAGATTATTGAGTGTGCGATTCTCTGCTATGCTCGTTCTGCAATGCTAGTTCTGATGAAGGGTTGTTGTTGGATTTGGTATGCTCTGCTGCAAGATAGGCATTTTGGTCGGCTTGTTCTTGCTGCTGATGTAGCACGGCCCTGTCCAGTCATTTCCTGGGATTGAAATGGGAACTTGATGTGGGTTCTCTGTTGTCGTGTATCACCTTGCTGCTGAAGATGCGCCTGTTTGGTTGATTGAGCAATAGGGTGAGGAATATCGATGTGGCTGTAGGCTCATTGGAATGTAGGTTTTTTGCCTTGTATTCTGCTGAAGCTGAGGTGTACTCTCTGGAGGACCGTGATGCTGCTTTGGTCCCTGCTGATGCTAGAATGTTACTGCTCCTGAGGTTGGTGGATATGCTGTCTGTGAGGTTGCAGAATTGCTGGTTGCTGGCAATATCAACCTTCATTGCTGTGGATAAACAGAAGACCCTGAAGTTGGACGTTCTGTCCTGCTAAGGCTGCCATCTCTGATGGTTGTAAAGTTTGGAATGTGCATTTGTAGATGCCATGTGTTTTGGTTCTGGCAATATTGCAACCTGCTGGCTTGGGGTTAAGTTTGGGGCGGCAGCGTTGTGGTGTTTCCATGCTGGCTGAAATTGATGCTGGTATCTGTGGTGGGTGTGATGCAGCTGCCTTTTGCTTCCTGCTGGCGGAATACTAGGGGTGCCTTTAGGCTGTTGGCAGATTCGTTTTGATGTAGTAAGTTGCTGCGGGGCGATCGGATGTTGTTGATCCAGTCGTCTCAGGAGTCACTGGTTTTGCTTCTGCTTATGTATAATGACAGTGTGCATTTTTGTTTTCTGTTAGATCGTTCCTCTTAGAGGTTTTTTTGAGGTTTTCTCTGTTGTACCAGTTGCTCGGGGTATGCCCTAGCGTCTTATGTTCTAACTCCAAGTCAAAAAACTTGGAGTTATAACATAGTTTTTGTTATTTTTTTCTCCCTTTAATCCAAAATACACACTTACAAAAAAAAATCTGAAAGGAAACCAGAGACAGGGCTCTCGGCCTCAACAGCCAGAGCGAAGAATCCCAGGCAAATCACCAAACAAAGATCGCCAAAAAGGCGACAACAGAGGATCCGAAGGATCTATTACAACCAAGCAGTCCTCATCCAGCTCTTCGGAACCACGCCCAGTAGATCCAAGCCCGAGCTGCACGGCATCCCCCAACCCGTCCAACTGGAGGAAACACACTGGAAACGGACCTTCAAAGCCAGCAGAACATACCTTCGACTGCGACAAATCCTTCGAGTAGCACAAGAGACGACAATAGCATCATTATAACACCTTCCGAAACACATTAGGAGGGAAAAAAGACTGACCAAGTCCAGCAGCAAACAAAATCGGGACAGGCGCAAGGAACCCAGGAACAGGGGCGTTCAGCCCCAGCAGACAGATCGAGGAAGCCCAATCTACTACGAGACGGAAAACCCGGAGGAACTCCCATAGTGAAACCAGAGCCATTAGACACGCATAGCCAAGGGCTCGAATCGAGGAGATTCGGGGACTAAGTGGAAGGACATCACCGAAACCCCAAAGAGCTCAGTGCCGCCGTGGACAGTTCTGAGAACCAGATCCGACGGGAGGAAGAGAAAGCCTCGGAGAGGGGCCAGGGGAAGCAGCTAGGAGACCGGCCTTGGCCGGCTTCGGCGCCGCCCGGTAGAGGAGGCTCGAGATTGAGCGCCGCAGAAGACGAGGTTCAAATTTCAAAATGAAATTTCTGCAAACACCCGCGGGCTTTCCCACGTTGCTGAAATGGAAGATGGTTTCTTCCTTTTCCGATTCGACAGTGTTTCTCAAATGCATGAATGCCTGCTTCACGGCCCCTGGACCTTTGCTGGGCGACTGTTTTTTCTCAAGAAATGGTCCCCATCCCAGGTTCTCTCCAAGGATGACCACATATGGTCCCCGAGCAAACGGTACATCTGATAATACATAAAAAGCCTCTAGGAGGACAACGTTCAACAGAAAAATAAAATATGAAATATCATTCATAAAAAATATGATATGTGGTTTAGCACCAGGAGCACCAAAATCTGAACCAGGCAAGCCAAATTTCCTTCATCAGAGGAAAACCAGCAGCCGTGTCCCATCCAAATCCAAGGCAGGGGCATTTACCACCCCCATTAATGGCAGTAACCAAAATGAGAATGCATAGTTCTTCAGCAGGGGCAGCACCCAAGATTAGCATTTCCAGCCTCTTCACCCGGCAGCCACCCACAATAAATCTTCAATGCATCATAGACAAAAATCAGTAAATCAGTAGAGCAATTGGCGCTCAGCAGCAGCACAACTCCACTCAGCTGAAGTGAAAAGCAGCATACAAACCCAGGCTGTCAGCCACAGGGCCACAGCAAGCAAACTTCACAATTGCATTAGCAAAAATTACTTCAGCAAGCTGAGAACCGGCCCCAAGTACTTACAGCCACACGAGACCAGCAACAGCATAGAAGACAGAACCCACTACCAACTATTGCAAATTTGCAGGGCAACTTCCATCACCACAGCACAGCCCCTCAAGTAGCCATCTGACAGATTATTCAACTAAACAGATATGGAACAGGTCACTCATTAGCATCTGTCCACAAACCAGGCATATTGCTGCGCCAATAATTGCATCAGCAGGAGAGCCAACAATTGCATCAGCAAGAGAACACCAAAGAGCTACACATACACGATCTGCAGTCCCTCGAATTGCTGCACATCAGCATTAGTAGCAAGTCCCCATACCGCCTCAACAACAGCAAGACCAAAAAGCCGACACTACAGCCTCAGCAGCATAACAACAAGAGAGCCCGCCACTTCCAGTATTGCAGAAACAAAGACAGAAACAGCAAAGCCATCAGCATAGAAACAGCAAAGCCACCAGCTCCAAGAGCTGCGCCCCCCAGCTTTAGCAAGGACCAAAGAGACAAATTTGGCAATCCAGCTTCAGCATCCATTGGCAGGAATGGCCAATTCCAGTAGAAATTAGCCCAACAAGCTGGTCTCAGCAATAGATTCCATGACAGCCCCATCACAAAGCAGCAACCACAGCAGTTGCCAACCAAACAAAGCTCCCCGAATTGGCAACAAACAGCAGGATCTCCACTGCAACAGAGGGACACTTGCAGCCAAAATTAATCCACTGTCAGCTCATCAGACCACAGCCAGAAAGACCCCAGCCAGAACTGCACGAGCACCCCCAACCTGTCCAAGAGGAGGGAACACATTGGCTGAGAATCATCAAAGCCAGCAGCACCAATGATGGCGCCAGATCCAGAGCACAGAGCGAGAGCTACCAAAAGGCCAAAGGAGGCAACTACCGAATAAGTAGCAGCAATGGCCGCAACAGGAGGGGCAAGAAATGGCACAACTAGCTGCCTTCAAACTGCAGCCCAGTGAGAACCCAGCAATCCGAAGCTCAAAACTGCAGCCCACATCCGATGGCAGCAAACAACAGGGAGCTGCCACAGCATTTAGCAGAACAGAGGAAAGCTCCTCAAAGCAGCAACCCACACCAGAAGAAATTGCTCCACAGATACCCACAAATAAAAGGGTCGCCACCTTACCCGAAAGATCACTTGCAATCAAATAGTCCCAAGCCAGAGTGCACGGGTAACCCCCAAACCGTCCAACTGGAAGGGACCTAAAGACAGAGGATCATCAAAGCCAGCAGCACAGGCCCCTTCTCAAACAGCAGATCAGGGAACACCACAACAGAAGGAGCACCAGCAACCAGACAAGGCCGCGTCCAGCTCTTCAGCAACCTAGCCAAGTAATCCCAAACCAGAGATGCACCGGCACCCCCAACCCGTCCAACAGGAAGGAACACACAGGCAGAGGGCTTCAGAGCCAGAGCACAGGACAATCGTCAGCGCCAGATCCAACGAGCAGCACTAGATTATATGCTTCTGACCGCAACTCCCGAACCCAATGAACGCAGCACAGAAAATCCATCTTCACCCCATCAGAAGAAGCAATCGTAACGATACCCAGAGAGTAGTGGAACTCCTCCCTGACACAGCCACAACAGATGGGGTAATGGCTCCAGCAGAAAACCCCAATCAGCAACAGCACGAGCACCGGGCACCAAGGCAATAGCTCCAACAGACGAAGATATAGGCCTACAGGCAAGGTCCTTCAGCCCAATCTGATTCAGCAAAATAAAAGTGGGAGAATCGGTCCGAGCTCACAGCCACAGTCGAAGCCCCTGAGGACGGGAGTCGAAAACTGGGAGAAAACCAGGTGGGGCAACTAGGAAATCGGCCAAGGCCGGCTCCGGCGCCGCCCGGCAGCGGCGGAAACCTGAAGCGCCACTGAAAACGAGTTCAAATTTCAAAATGAGATAGAAGGTGCCCAGCCCAAAATCTCACATTACGGCAATGAGAATTTGAGATTTCAGCCAGGGTTTTGATCAACATCCAACTGCCTCAACACTTGAAGAAATCCAGCCCAGCATTTCAACTGAATCTAGAACCACAAAGGTCAGCCAGATCCTAGTACCAATACTCAGCAACAACAGCCGATATTAGCTGCACAGCCCTGTGGGAACAACAACAGGAGCAGCAATGTGATTCAGCATGCACCAGACCAGAGGACCATCACCAGATTGGATCTGAAGGATTGCAGCCCAGACATCAGCAGCACCATATCAATCCCAACCACACCACTACCAACCAAGCCATCAGCAGCACGCATATACCAAGAAAGCAGCTGGATGTATATATTTTTTCAAAAAAAAAAAAGAGATAAGTTGCCATATGTTGCATATGGATGAAGTGTTGCGTTGGCCAAGGTGGCAGCTTTGGCTGGGATGATGTGTTGTTGTGCTACTGCCTGTGATGTTAATCCGAGGTGGATGGTGTTATCCTTCCTATTTCATGATTTTATTGCTGGTGATTTGCTACTTCTATGCCTGGGGCTAGAAATATTGCTATGACTTTGGGGTGTGAAGCTGGTAGAAATTATCGAAGATGTAGTCAGCACATTTCTCTTGTCCGAGGCCAGGCTGAAGAGTCCGAGATCCCTCTGCACTTGGCCATGTTGCTATTTTTGTCAGAGATGTTGTGGCTGCGTTCTGTGGGCAAACTCAGTCCGAGATCCTGTGCTGATGGTCCGAGGTGCTGCAGGCACGATTTCTTCTCCATCGAGGTCTATTTTGAAGTGTCCGATATCCCATTCACTCGGACGTGCTGCTGATTCTGGCCACGATGACTTAGATTGGCCGTGAGCATGTGGCTGGTCCGGCCTATGGCTTTTGTTTACCGGTTTTTCCTTTGGTTTATAGGTGTCCTGGTGTCTTGGTGTTTGGCTATGGTGGTTCTCAAAGCAGATCTTGCTGGATGCTGTTTTGCTGGAAGTAGCTTCTGGGGGGAGTGGAATGCTGCAGCTGCTTTCCTTGCAGTGTGCTGCTGATGCATAGGAATCAACGTTCTGCAGTGTTGCATGGAGCTGGGTTCTACGGTTCATGAAGTACTCAATTTGTTTGAGTGTGAGGCTCATTGCCTCTGTTTGAGCATGGAGTGAAGGGTGTGGTTGGTGACTTTGATGACTGAGGGCTTGCTTCTGCATTTGTGCCGACTGGTTCTATAATTTCATCTGAAGCGATACCGCCTCCTGTTGATTTCGGTTGCCACAACCAGTTTCGTGTGGTGCACGCATGGTGCTTTGAAGGGCTGGAGCATATCTGGTGTGGACAGTTCACTCTCATGGGAGCAGCTTTCCACGCAAAAGATGCATGCTGATGCTGCAGTGAGCCTCGTATGGAGCATCAAGGAGTTGGGCTGCTGATAATACATCCAGCTCTTAATTAAAGATGCTGAAATATAGTTTGGCTGTTGGTTTCTTGTGGGGGAGAATGAATTCGGTGGATTGTTTTTTTTGCATTGCTTGTCTTGTCTCATGTTTTTTTTTCCTGTGTTTTTTATTAGTGTCCCCCGGACTGGTTTTGACTCAACTGCCTGGTTTGGTGTCGGATTGTTGGCGTATTAGATGATGTAATGCTAACCGCCTTTTCCCTACCTGTTTTTCTTTTTGGATTCTTGTATTGTTACACGAGGGTGTTTGGGGCATGCCCCAGTGTTTATGTTCTATCTCCAAGTCGGCAAAATACTTGGGGTAAGAACATAGATTTTGTACTAAATTTTTTATTTTAATTCAAATTTAATTACTTACTAAAAAAATGACTCGCCCAGCCTTGAGGACACTAATCCACCGCATCAGTAATTTCTCAAACAGGAAGCCTGGGGTCACATAGCCTTTACACTACCTGGAATGATCCTGGCAGGAGTAGACGAGTTCATCACCACCACATCAGTGCATCCGAACACATCTTCACCCGATACCAATCCAGAGGTTGACCATCGAACTAGCAGACCTGAGAAGCCATGGGAGTTTCAAACTTTTTTTTTGGGGGGGCGAAAAAAGTGTGTGAGTAAAAAAAACCTAGAGTGTGTGTGTGAGTTTCAAACTTGTTTTCATGATTCTTTCATGGTGAGCTCGGGGTATGCCGTGCGACTGTATTCTACCTTTAAGCTGGCTAAGCGCTTGGAGTTAGAATATAGCTTTGTTCACTTTGTTTTTCATTTAAAAAAAAGGGGGCTGAAGGGTGGGTTTTCACTGCCTATATAGTTGAATTTGGTTTGGCTTCCCTGCCTTGCTTGGTATGCGCTGCTGAAGATTTTGGCTGGCAAATTTTGGATCAGCTGATGTTGGCGTTATGTTATGTTGCAATGAAGCAATTTTGGTATTGACAGTAAGGTAGCTTGTGGTTTGCTGCTACCACCTACTTTGCTGAATTGTGATTTGTTGGTGTGAGTCCAGGTAGGTTTGTATTTCAATCTACTTTGCTCTGCTGATGGAGCTGTCGATGATGCTGGAGGGGAAACTGATTCCATGCAGCTCCTGAGACGGCTACAGGTGAATTTGGTTGCCAAAAATTGATGCTGCTGGTACTGGCGTGGTATTATGATATACTGGAGCAATGTTGATGTTGACAGATTTGTGGCTTCCACACAAAAGCTGTATGCTGCTGTTGGCGTGAGCCTAGCTGGAGTAACATGGAGTCGGGCTGCTATTTTTTGCTGAAATCCAGCCTACCCAATGAATAATGGTGCTGAAAATTATGGCATCTGATTTCCAGTGTGAGAGATAGAATATGGTGTGATGTGGATACTCTCCTTTGCTGAATGGTTGTTTGTTGGTGTGTGTTTGGGCTGGTTTCCCTTTCACCCTGCCTCTGTAGATCGATGCTGAGGCTGACAACAATGCTGCCCAAGGATATAACTGAAGGCCTGCCGACCATGCTGACCTTGTGGGGCTGAAGTAACTACGGTGGTCACTACTTTGGCTGTTTTTGCTGAGAGATATAAAATGGGATGTGCAGCTTTGGCCGAGGTTCCTTTTGGCCGAGGTGGTGTTGTGTCCGAGATGAGCAGCAAAAGACTGAGGATGAACACAGCCTTCTATGCCGAGATGTTGTGCAGGTGTACTTCTGGGCAAAAGCTGGTATGAGGCTGGCCCTTGTGGTGGCCTTGGTTATTACTGCTGCCCTGCTGCCTATGAGATGCTGTTACAACTGATGTGGAACTGTTGTGGACAGTGTTGTGCAATTATGCTGGGTTTCAATGTCCGAGATGCATTAGAAAGCTATCGGGGTCCCTTGTGGCCGAGCCAGTGTTTGTCCGAGAGCTTAGGTGTTTTGGTCTTCATTGCCCGAGATGCATAGGAAAGATACTGGGGTCCCTAATGGCTGAAATGGTTTTGTCCGGGATGAGTTTTGTTTGTGCAGCCGGTATAGCAACGAGATGCCAGATGGCTGAGGTGGCTGCCAATAGTATGAGATGCAGATGTAGAGCTGCATTAGCCTTAAAGCTAAAGTGGTTTGCTGACTGTAGAATGCCCAAAGGAAAAGAATGGCCTGCCGCCTGATGCTGCTGCTGAAGCAATGGTCCTCTGCTGCCCATGGCGTGTAACATGCTGGGGCTGGTTTCCGGTTTGATTTGCTTGGATATAAGGCTTTCAAGTTTGATTTCTTGTTTCTATGACTGGGGTAGGTTTCTGGGAAATTAAATTGTTGATTTTTTGCTGTGAAGCAGTCCAAATATTGTATCTACCTTTGCTGATATGCTGCAGATGCTAAATAGTGGGAAACAGCTGCTGGGTGAAGTGGAATGCTGCAGTTGCTCTCTTTGTTGTGTTGTGAAGTTTGGTGTGAAGCCATGCTGTTCGAAACCTCCTGCTGGAATGTGCCAAGGTGGTATGATTTTGTCAACAATTTTGTAATGGACCGGGATGATGCATACTGCCCGTGATATTCCTTGGTTGGGATGCCCTATCTCGGCATTCTGTCGAGATGTATGCCCAAGAGGGGTTGCTTTTGACCGAGATCATTATGGCCGAAGTGGTGTGCGTTGTACTGTGATTTTGCTTGTGTATTTTCGGTTATATTTTTATTTTTCCATGACTTGGGTCTTGGTCTGAGATTATGACACGTTCATGAGGTTTGGGGTACACCCCATTGTCTTTATTCTAATTTCAAGTCGGAAAAATACTTGTAGTTAGCACAAAGTTTTATATCTTTCTTTTAAATTTTATATATTTTACTTACCAAAAAAAGGAAGGGGCGGGTTTTGGGGCAGACAATGAATGAGCACCCTATGGTTGGTGCTCCTTCATTTGTGGCTTGTAGTGTTTTTTATTTGCTTGGTCAGCCCATGGTTGGTTTGTTTGGTTTTTTTTCCTGGCCCCCACTCTATGGTTTTTTTTCACTCACACATACACACATTCGCCCCCCCAAAATAAAAAAAAATGTTTGAAACTACCATGGCTACTCTGGTCCGCTGGTCTAATGGTCATCCTCTGGATTAGGTGTCGCGTGTTGATGCACACAGGTGCACTTATGTGGTGTTGATGAACCCGCTTGCTACAGCCTGGCTGATTCCAGGTTGTGTAATGGCAATGTGATGATGCTGGTTTCCTTTCATGGGGCGCGTTGAGTTGATCCCTTGGCCTGATCTTGATCCTGTGAACCTCATCGATGATGTTTGTCCTAGCATGCGGTCCTTACAGGATGTTTTTCCTGCTGCTTTGCTGGGGCACTAGCGGCCTCATAAAATGCTTCTGATGCCCTGCAAACGGTTCCATGAAATAGGGCGACTGAGTCCACCCCTGTCAATCCGATTGAGCAATTACTAATGCTGTGGATTAGTGTCCTCGTGGCTGGATGAGGCATAGATGCTGCTGATGCAGCTGCTTGCTTTGGAAATTGCAATAGTGCTGTAGTGTTGTTGATGGCTTGGCTGGTAGTGGTGTGGTAGGGATTGCTCTGGTACTGCTGATGTCTGGGCAACTGTCATTCAGATTCGATCAGGTGATGGCCCTCTGGTCTAAATCATGCTGCTACACATTGCTGCTCCAGATGTAGTTCTTACAGGGCTGTGGAGCTGATATCGGTTGCTGATGCTGAGTAAAGGTGCTTTGATTCGGTTGCCCTCTGTTGTGCTGGAATCAGTTTGTGACGCTAGGCTAGGAAATCTTCTTAGTGCCGGGGCTTTTGGCTGATGATCAAAACCCTGGCAGAAAATCTCAAATACTCAATGCCGCAATATGAGCTTTTGGGCGGGGCTCTTCTGTTTGCATTGAATATTTGTTTGATGCATTGGTTCAAAAATGAAGTAGCAGGCTGCCAATCTGGTGAGTTATTGCTGTGGTGCTGAAGCTTTTAGATGTAGACAGGTTGAAAGCTCCCTTCATGCTATATTATGCTGCAGCCCCAAATCAGCTTGATGTTGCTGATGCAACTGTCTCTAAATATTGAAGATTATTGATGTGTTTACTGTCAGTGGAGTGAATATGCCACGATCGGTGTGGAGTTTTTGAATCCTTCTTTTTCTGCCGTCTTTGCAGTATGGAGCTGCTCACTGTGCAGCGATGATGCGGTGTGTGCATGCCTGTGATCAGGCCAAAGAAAACTGTTGGCTTGTTGCAAGCTGGTGATGCTAAACTAGCTGATACTCGGCGTTGTTTTTCCTGCTGAAGCAATGCTCGGGGCGTCTATTTTAGCTTCCTTCAAAACCCCAATAGAGCATCAGGTTACTGTTATCAGTGTTGTATGTTCCTTTTGTGCCGTTTTTTTTCTAACAAATGGTGTTCCTGTTGCAGGATTTATTTTTTTTTGTATTTAATTTGTTTTTCAGGGTAAGCCCCTGCGGTTATGATTTTTTTCAAGTCGGAAAAACATTTGGAGTTAAATTATAGGTTATAAAATTTTTTTATCTTTTAATACAATTATCTTACTTACCAAAAAAATAAAAATATGAAGGAGCACCCTTAGCAGGTGCCTTTTGATTGGTCTTGGGACTAGAGGGAAAGGGCTTGGGACCCCCTCGAATTTTACCCGTGGGCTTGTACACCAACGCCGGGTTTTTAATGGGAACATCATGCCCTTTCTTTGAAGGCTGATTGTGTTGGTTAGGCTTCCATTAGTAGTGAAAGTGGATGTCTATGAAATGGCAATCAGGAGGCTCTTTCGAACTCCCTATCCTGATCCTCACTTTGTTGGGCAATGAAGCATCTCTTCTGGTGCCTGGGCAGATCTTTTGCCTCTTCTGGTGCTCTGCTGTCCCCTCTTCGATCTCTTCAATCCTTCACCAAAAAAAAAAAAAATTAAATAAATAAATAAAAGGTATATAAGGATAAATCGTTCCCCTCCCCCCCTCAAAAAAGAAAAAAAAAGAAAAAAAGAAAAATAGTGAGCTCATTGCACCCTGGCTGCTCAAGCTAGGGTGCTCTTGTCTCTTCAACGCCTTGAGCATGGCTGCTGTGTGTCCTGAAGCTGGGTTCTTCTGTTAATCGTTGGGCTGTTGGGTTGGTAGAGGATAGATTCTCAGTATGCTGGTGCTGCATTGTTGTGGATTACCTGTTGGTGTTCCTCCCTCCTGATTTGTCTGGTTTCTTGCTACTGATAGGAACCCGTAACTGGTGTGGGTAAGCGTTTTTCTGTTGCCGTTGAAATTAGGGCAACTGCTCAAGCTGATAGGGCCTGGTGCTGTGTCTTTGCTGCCTCTGCTGTCTATTTATTGGCCCGGTGGATGTGTGTCCTGTTGAATTGTTGTTGAGGCTCTGGTTTTGCCTGGGTGCACTTGTGGTGTGCATTTCTAAGCTGGTTTCCTTGAGAGATGCTGACTGCTGAAGCTCCTCATGGAATTAAAGGGTGCTGAGGATGCTGATTGAGGTTGGGTGCTGTCGGCATTCCTATGCACTGCTTCCTAAGGTGTGGGTCTGGTGCCTAGGCTTGCAATGTGGCCTGGCTTGCTGCTTTATTTTGAGGCTAGTGGCTAGTGTATGGTGCTGCTCTGCTGAGCAATGCTCCGGTTGATCTGCATCTGCCCGTGGTCCTGTTTGGTTGTGGGTGTCTTAGGTGTTGCATTTGCCTGAGGTGGTGCTGCAGTGTATTCTAGTGGGTTGCCTGTGAATATGCCCCCGGCTGCTAATCTGCTCTGCTCAAAGCTGCCAGATGTGCTGTGGGTGCTGCTCCTTCGCTTGCATTATGGAATGTGGGTTGCATTGGGCCTATCATTATTGAGTGCGCTGGATGCGGATCTTGAGTAAGGTTCTGATGAAGTGTGTTGCTTTCTGGTGAGGTGGTGCAACTGCTGTGGTGCCATTTGATAGTTGCTGTTATGGTGTGGGGTGTTATGCTACACTGATGGTTGTCTGCAATGAGAACCTGTTTCAGGCATTAGTCTGAAATCTAGCCTGTGGTCTGTTTTCCGTGGGATGGGCTATCTGCAGGCCATGGGTGTTTACTAAAGCATGCCGGTCCTGCTGAGGGAGTGGTGCTGCAACATAGCTAGTGGCCAGTGCCTGGTTTGCCGCGGAATGAAACAGAATGAGCTACCTAGTCCATGGCTCAGTTTGGTTGAGGATTGTGGGATGCAATTTCGGGGATGGAATTACGGTGCTTTCTGACCGGTCTCTGGAGCCCCTGCCTTTGGCTGTTATCAGATTCAACTATGCAGTTAAGCTGGGGAGTTTTACTCTATAAGATTACAAAGAGAAGTTGTATGATCCTATGTTGTACATATTGCCAAAGTCTGCTTCGCTTTTGGCAGCTCCCTGGTTTGATAATCTGTTCGCGATCTGCACTTCCGTGATGGGGTTTTACGACGCGTTTCTTGCTTAAGGGTGGATGCTGTCCTGGTGGGAGGAAGGCATTCCTCCTCTCATTGCAGTGTTAACTGCTTATGAAGTGCAGTAGAGTTGTTGCCTCTGATGCTGTAATCTGTTGTGATGGCGTCGTACTGTAATCTGCTGATCGACATGGGCTTGTTGGGCGTGGTGGTGCAGTAGGAGTGAATAAGCTGCTGCCCCTGCTTATGCATACTGCTGCCGATTCTGTTGCATCTGATGTTTTGCTTACGGTGCTTTGCTGATGCTGGTTCTCTGTGTGTTGTGAACATTGCTGTTGGCATTTTGGCGTGGAATGCTGGTTGCCGTGATTCAGTCATGCTGCTTGTGGCAACTGTGGATGGAGCTGTTGATTTTGCACGTGGTAATGTTGCTTGTTGTGAATGACTTACTGTGAATTCTACTGTAGCTGATGTTGCTGCTGATGTTGTGAATTCTGGGCAGCTTGCTGTCCCTTGGTTGATTTGGAATTTTGTCAGTTTCAGTTTTGTCTGAGGCCAAGTTTGTGGATAGGATTTGTTGGGTGTGTGTGAGATACTGGGCTGCTCGGCCATACCCGGGCAAGATGGAGGGCGTGCTCTCCATGTTATTGAGCTTATAGGTGGGTTGTGCTAAATTTTGTGGCACTGTCTATCAATGATGAATTTAGTCTTCGGACTGTTTTTAGTTATTTTGCTTGCTTTGTATCTTGTGCTCAGGGGATGCCCTAGCCATTATATTCTGCACCCAAGTTGGCAAAACACTTGATATTAGAACATAGTTTTCTTTTGTATTTTTTTTCTTCATTTTTATCAAATTTACTTACTTACCAAAAAAAAAAAAAAAAAAGAAGCATCCCCAGCAATTTCCACACAGACCCTTGCGTAATCCATCCTCTCAGTGATAGGGACTAAGTGAATTGGCTTTCCAACAATACTTGCAATCCAGCTTAGCCCCAAGAGGATCCAGTATTCCACTGGAACACTAGTCATAGTGATCCAGATAGGAAAAAGTTTATACTCCTCTTTGGAAAGAGCCATACCGGGCTTCCAGGTCTTGAAAAATAGAAGTTGGCCAGCGAAGGACCAGGGTCCATTAGAAATACATTTCTCCAGCATGTTGCTGGAGGAGAACCGAAAGAAGAAGAAACCCCTTTCATTGCCGGCCAAATGCTGGAGCTCGAAACGAGCCCAGATTTCCATGTGATATGGTTGACGGCATGGAAATGGATGGGTTTTCCAGAGAAATAACCAACTAAAGTATCAGCCCACAAGGTCTCCCCCTATTCAATGACTTTCAGAGGGGGGGCTAGAGCCGCATTTTCCCCGGAACTAAAACTAGGGGGGAGAATTTTAGAGGGGACTTATCTCCATATATGTTGGACCACCTGTGACCAGGACGAACCAGAGGGGTTGCCAACGGGAACTTCTGGATCCAGATAAGCGGGCGAGCCAACTGATGCCTTGTTAACAGCAGCGTTGGCTTCAAACGATCCACTCTGTTCAGGTGCTGTCCGGTGAATTGGTTTGGGGCGATTATGAGCTCTAGGGCATACCCCGATCACCACTTGGCTTGGCATACTTCAACCCTACGAGATAGCATAACTGAATTTTATTGTTGTTTTCAGTTGACTGTTTTGGATTTCTTCGATTGGGTACTTTATGTTCTCTTTTTTTTTTTTGGTAAGTAATTAATTGTATTAAATTTTAAAAAATGTATAAAAATTATGTTCATAACCAAGTGTTTTATCGACTTGGAGAAGGAACATAAAACAGGGGAGATCCCTAATCCTATGACAACAGTCATTAAAAAATACACTAATGATCGATTATTGTAAACCAACCACTCCAGACACAAAAAGTACTCCAGCAGCAAGAAGCCACTCCGGCCTCTTAAAACATTCCGGCATCAAATTGGCACTCCGGCTCCAACACACGCAGACCAGCTCCAGCTTTTTAGCATGTATAGGCACTCCAGCAGATTCTACTCCATCCTCAAAGGGCATACTGGCATCAAAATGCCAGTCCGGCCTCAATACTCACTCCGTCTTCAACATAACCAAGGGTGCTTTATGTTCTCATGTTTGATTTCCATATGGTCTTCGACCTTTTTGCACCTTAGCTGAGCTAGAGCAGTCGTCAATGGAATTTGCTCTTATTTTATTTTTCAATACTTTTGGATGACATTCATTTGGTTTAATCATGTGATAGAACCATCTGTAGATGGTTTTAGGCACATGATGTTGCTTTAGCATTATTATGAATTCATGAACATTT
This sequence comes from Nepenthes mirabilis, assembly GCA_025585075.1. Lineage (NCBI taxonomy): Eukaryota > Viridiplantae > Streptophyta > Magnoliopsida > Caryophyllales > Nepenthaceae > Nepenthes > Nepenthes mirabilis. The sequence continues at coordinate 2,917 of JAODPA010051690.1, read as the reverse complement.
AGATATTTCAGAATTTTTACTTGTTTATCTTCACAAGGGATTTGTCATTGTGGACAATTGAAAAAGTGCTGCTGATCATCAATTTCCATTCTAATTTAATTTCTGATCTCATATTGTTGCATTTTTCTTTTGTTCTAAACACTATGGCCCATGAACCAAATATTCATATTAGTTTATTTTTTGGTTGCATGAGTGCGAAATGCTCTTCGGTGATGTTAGCAGGTGCAGTACCCTGGCTTGGATTTTTTTTTTTTTGGTAAGTAAGTGTGTATTTTGGATTTATTGGAGAAAAAATTACAAAGCACAATGTTGAAACTCTAAGTTTTTTGACTTTGAGTTAGAACAAAAAACGCTGGGACATACCCCGAGCGACAATTACATCAGATAAATCCACAAAAAAAACCTCAAAGTGGAGTGATCAACCAACATAAAGAAAATGAACATGTCATTTTACAAAGGTATGCTCCCAACAACCCAAATTCATCCCAAAGATACAAAAGCAGGAGGCAAAACGGCATCTACTGGGCTAATCTTGCATTCGAGATTTCCAGCATCAAGCTCAGCATCAATCACACAGGGCCAGCAGCAGCAAGACGGCAGACTACCAACCAGCAAACTGGCCAACAACAGTTCCGGTTCGAGCATCACGGAACTAACCCAGAGAAGCAGCAGACAAAGCCTTCGACTGCCATTCCAACATCAGCACCAAATCAAAGTGGCACAGCAGGGGGCATGAAGCATCCGGACACAATCATATGCACTCAGCCTGTTGTGTAGGTTAGCATGTCATCAGGAGTAGCACCCAAGTCTGCCATCTGACCAAACAACAACATCACGAGCTCATCAGTATTTCCTCAGCATGAAATCCCCACAATCACGAGCTACCAAAAGTAGCAGCATCAGACCAGTATTTAAACCTGTACAGCAAGGGGGTAACATAGCCCACCCATGTCCCAGTACATGAGGAACCCCCGTCACCAAGGCAAGACAAAGTTCCTCACACAATCCATGTAAGTATTAGAAACGTCCACACAAATAGACAACACCAGCTACATTTTAACGGGTGTCTACTACAAGCCACCGCATCAGCATCAGCTGGTCAAGAGAGGAGAAAAAAACCCCAAGAATTTCAGCAGCTGGAATCATCAAGTTGCACCAGGCAGAACTAATTAACCCACGAACCCAGCTCCCCATCAGGTTCATTACACATCAGCCCACTACTGGGCAGGACCGCAAAACGATCAGCAGCCTGAATGCTTCATCCAGTAGCCCTCCAAGGCCAACTAGGCTCCATTCGTTGTCAACTGAATCCAACTACCTCAGTCCAGAGCACTCCTGCTTCAGCAATCCAATTTTGGTAGCAGAACCAGAGCAGAGCAACTCTGCATTATCAGCAAATGTAGTGGGACATGCAGGAGCAGCACACATCAGCCCACGACAGAAAAACTACAGGCCAGAATCCAGGCAAGAGGAGAAGCATCTGGTTTGCATTCCTTTGAGTACAACCAAACAGCAGCATCAACAGGTCATATGGAGGACCAAAAAGAGAGAATATAATTGGCTTATAAATGGCACAAGGGCAGCAAGTTCAGCTAAAGACAGAACCGTCATCAAAAACCAGTATCTTCACTGACCAACAGCAGAGAAGCGACCAAGAGTCTTTTTTTTTTTTGATAAGTAATTAATTGCATTAAATTAAATTAAAATGTACAAAGCCTGTGTATTTTACCAAGTGTTTTGCCGACTTGGAAAAATACACAGAAAGAAAAATAAGGGAAACCCCTAAACACATGATACAAGTCGAATAAGGACACTTCGTCTAGAACGCAGAGAAACACTCCGGCAACGCCACTCCGTCCAAGGTGACAAATAGCATTCCAGCAAAAGCAAGCACTCCGGACAATTGCACTTCAGCAAATTGAACTCCGGAGAAGCTGCACTTCGGCAGAAAGTAGTTCAGCAATCCGTAAGACATCACACCGAAAAGTTGCATTCCGGAAATTGCACTCCGGCAAAAATGAGCTTCGGAAAAAAGCACTCCGGATTAGGTACTCCGGAAATATGCACTTCAACGAACATAACTCCGAAAAGATGCACTCCGGCAAAAAGAACTCCAGCTAATTCCACTCCGGAAAACATCACACCGAGAGTAAGCACTCCGGACATTTTCACTCCGGTGAAAGAAGGACTCCGGAAAAAAGCACTCCGGTTTTTTTTTTTTAAAAAAAAAACAAGCCCTTCATCGCCGTACAAACCCATCTATCACAGGGCAGAAGAAACAGCAGCACTCCGGCACAAGTGCACTCCGGTAAAAATGCCCTCCGGCATTTTCACTCCGTCAAACATGCACTCCGGCATTTGCACACCGGCAAAAAAGCACTCCGGCAGATTGCACTACGTCACATTGCACTCCAGCAAATTTCACAGATCACTTCGGCAATTTCACTCCGGAAAGAAAACACTCCGTCAGTTTGCACAACGGCAAAAGGCACTCCGCCAAATTTCAACACCGGTTAAACACACTCCGGCATAATGCACTCCGGATTTAACCATCCAGATACAGATCTTCACTCCAGCATTTAAGCGACATCACTCCGTCTTCTAAGAGCGCAAAACAAGGCCACACATTCCTTAATGGCCTAATAAAACCAATTCACTCCGTCCTTCAAGACGCACTTGAAAAGCCACAAAGGCCACTCCGGCTTTTAAAACCATCCGCCTTTTAAAAAGCAAACTGCCACTCCGTCCTTAGTGGGCACAAGGCCACTCCGGCCTTAAGGGGCATAAAGCCACTCCGGCCATAATTCACTCCGGACTTTTAGCCCAGATGTCCCTGCTGCCGAACCGCATTAAAGATCAAAAGGAACACCCACTGCAAATCACTTAGATTTACAGGGCTTTATCTTGCTTCGAGTTA